>OMNZ01017468.1:0-10556 GCA_900303255.1 Lesueurigobius sanzi
TTTTAGAGGCAATGTCTCATCTTGCTAACTTCATAGGATCTTTGCTCTGATATAAATTTACAATCTGAGTGTAAACAAACGGCTTTGAATTATGAACGTGATGTGCAACTTTGCCGCCCCCTAGTGTGCAATCTGTAGATTTCTTCTAACTCCACGTGTGTGTTTGAAGATTCCAATGGAACGCTACGGGGCGTGTGCGACACTGACATCCCATTGGTGCAGACTTCTGACGTAGACATGAACGCTGCCTTGTCATACATGCCGGTGAGAGCCAATTCCAGTGGGAATTACGACGACACATGCGTTGTCGTCGTTCAAACTGAAGAGGGAGCAACACTGACGTTTTTTAGCAGTAAAATAAGATTTCTACTAATATGCACTAGAATGTCAAAATAGTGACAAGGACCTGTAGCCAACTCTATGAGACACCAACTTTAACTGATTCTCAGCTAAAAAAAAGTTGATTTGGGGTTTAGTGCCTCTTTAAGAACTTTTTCTTAAGAAAATATTCATGAATGAGCCCCATTGAACAGAAGCACTAAAAATCTGTCTAGGGATATTATTGTTTAGGACTATGAGATGAGTGTATGAGAACACAGAAATCAAGCCAGTAAGTGTAAAATTGTCTATCTATGACATTGCTCTTTTGTTGTTGTTGTAACACCAGGTACTGTAGACGTGTTAGACCGGCGTGTGTACAACAAATGTGCTGAACCCTTTTGCTCCTTTTCTGCCATTTTTGTCCCTGCGTAAAGAGCAAATAGCCAGCCAAGTTCCATTATTCCCCCACAAAGTCATCCACCCAATTGTCCTCCATCTTACAGTAAAGTGAAGCGAGGTACGTATCCCCACATCTGGTCGCGGGGGGAAGAATGATTGCCGCCATTAACAACTGTTTGAGTGTTAATGACTAGGAACGGCGTTGCACTGATTGTTTTATGATAGACGTGTACGGAAAGCAGTGTTTCTGCTCTGACGCGGGGGCCTGGCCTCCTCCTCATCAGCGTTATTATGTGAACACCTCTCAGGAAGTCACTTGTATGTCCAACCCAGTGGACAGCCATGCAAGCAGCGCAGGGGTCTTTAGGCCATTACGGGCAGAAGCGAATTTAGAATTAGTTATCATGCTGCCCCCATTTGATGGCATTGCTGTGTTTATTAGTTTTGGGAGCTATTACAGCTTGAATTGATGTACTGGGAACATGTTATCGTCAGAGTTGTTTGGCAGGTCAAGGCTCTGTGTTAGGGAAAAGTGAAAAAAGGAAAGATGCATGACTTGTAAAAAGAAAACAAAGAACGATTTACTGCGCAGGACCAACTCATGTCCTGTGCATGTCGAGGGGGTTCATGTGGGTTTGTACATGTGGCCTAGCCCATCGTCATGTCTTCGTGGAGGGAAGTAATTGAGTGGTGGAGGACGCGGCACGGCGCGGCAGGGAGCCAGCTGCAGTTATTGAGGGATGAGCAGTCTGCCTCTGGGAGCTTGCATCTCTTCCCCACCACTTCTCCTCCAAACAAGGCCACAAGGAAACAAGGCAGTGAGGGGAAAGGGGCTACACGCTAATTTCAGAGGCATACAAAGAAAATATATGTATGGATGACTGTGTATTTTGACAGAGTAGGGTCATGAGGAGAGTGGGAGAGGTGTTGCTTCTAAGAATGAAAGTATTCACAATATAGAACATATGATAAAAAATATGGGTGTGTAAAAAAACTACTCATAAACTACTCATAAAGCCTATGAATAATCCAAGATCCCATTACAATATACAGTAATCACATGAACAAAGTATAGCACAGAGAATCAAACTTTGAACCAGTTATATTGGCCACTTACAAATTGAATTACTGGGTTCCTTTTGTTTACATTAAATTAGATAATCTGCATAAATGAATTTGTAAGTTGAAACTTTGGTTTGCAAATATCGCTGTAAGAATAATGATGCTGAGACAGAAAGCAGCCTGTGATCCAAATAGATGTTCTTGCAAACACTGGACAAACAGAAGCTTTAATCCAATGAGTTTTGTTGCTGTCATTTGAGTTTAGTATCTCGGTCGCCCACATAAGTCCAATTCGAGGTGCTGTATAATTATACTCAGTTTACTGCAATTCTCTGCCGTTTCATTTCATGAATAATCCAGCATTATGATCAGCGGGTAGGCAAGCTGTGGGCAAATGCGAAAACAATATTATCAGCCCACACGGCATCATGCAATCAACGGTATCACTGTATTAGTGCTGAACATGTATGGTGTAATGAAATGTGAAGAGTGATTCCTGACGATTTAAAAACTCCTACATTCACAGGCTCAGAGTAATGCACTCATGCTCCAGGGAGAAGCCCATCACTCCATTTATTAATGATATCACTTCAGCTCAATATCAGTTTAAAACCCTGAAAATGGATATGAGGTATAGCACAGGATGAAAGAGGAAAACACTTCTATAAATCCTTCCTTTCACTTCCTGGAAATGTTGTTGCTATCAAAGTGGTTGGGAAGACTGCGGGCCTGTCTGTAAATCACATGGCGAGAAGCAGAGCTGTTATAATTGCTTTGCAATGCCTGTGATGCCCTGCTGGATTATCTGTGTCATAGCTTATTGCTTTTTTATTGTTAAGTGCCCCATAAAAACAGCATCGATACATGACCATTGATTTGTGCACAGCTGGGTAGGCTCACAGGCTCCTGTTGTACCCCAGCACGAGGAGCAAACATAGGCAGAAATAGGAGGCAAAAGTCACATGGATAAGAGGATGTCAGTGTCAGTGCGGCTGAGACCCCTGCACTGGCCTTCAGAGGCAGCAGGATGAATAAATGTATGTCCAGATGGACAGAAGGGAACAAGAGAGCGAGAGAGGATAAGGAGGTAGGGAACAGAAACGGAGAGAGTGTGTATAAGAATGAAGGAAACATGGGATGGAGGGAGAGGATAAGTATAGGCGATGGAGGATGGGAATCCTTTGGAGAGATCCACAAATACAGCATGCTGCTGACTTTGAAACCTAACAGAGTGTTTATTGTCCTTAGTGAGAAGTGTGTGTGATGAGCATGTGTGCTGTGGGTGTGTCAGTATGAGCTGCTTTCACTTCTTCACCCCACATACGATTAGTGACCACACTGCACCTGCAGACTAGTACAATGTACCGTCTCAACGGAGGGTCTGTTTAATACTCAATGAGGAACACACTCACCCTTTGATGTGCACTTGGGGCCCATCCTTTGACTCTGATCATCTTCAGTCAAAAATAAGCTTCCTACTGTGAGCCAAATCAGATTTACCAGGCCAGATTATACGTTCTAACAGTTTTCTTTTGTTCTTATTTTTCCCAGAGAAACGTACTGAATCCCTAATTACTCAGCCAACCACCGAGTATTAAGTATTAATTGTTTTGTCTGAGGGAAGGCCATTTTTCTCCTCATAAAGGAGGAGATGCTGTTCATTACTGTCAGAGCTGTCTTCATTACAGAGGCATGTGTGTGTGTCTACCCATGTGAATGTGTGCATCCAGTCAGTGCAACCTTATCTGTCTGTGTCTGTGGCTCAGAGTCATGCATGTCTCTGTCACATCACAGGCCAATGAGGGCAATCAATCAAGAGAAGCCATTGTTCCTCACAGAGCATCAATGAGCTGCATCAATAACTGTACCCCACACAAGAAAATCTCCCTAATAAAACAATATGTACTTAGAGGAAAAAGTGAAGGTTGTGCCCTGACAATGACAGTCATATTCAAATAAGAACAATGCTGCATAAACACAAAAGCCAGGAAAAATAGATGCATGCACGCATTGATTAATGTGATGCTTTTGTCCTAATGCATCTACGCTAACAAAAGGGCACTAGGCAACTGTAACCCATTCACTCCGACTCCCCATCCCCCTTCGAAGACGCCCTACAAAATAATGTCCACATCCACTCCTTCGAAACATAACACAGTAATGTCCTCCCCTCAAGCAGCCTTCATTTCCATTAAGACAACACATCACTCCCTGGTCCCTATTAACCCAGGGACCCGGGCCGTCCCGAAGCCTGCACTCACTAAAGCGCCTCAGAAAAAGAGTCTGTTCATCACACGGCCTCCCACCACTGCCATTAACTGTGAGCTCAGACCATTATTTAAACAGTAAAAGCAGAGCGAGTCATTTGCAGGAGCATCGTGCCAGCCCGAACATCTCTACGCTCCAGCCGCAGCTGCAGTGTGAGTCTGGAATCTGTCGAGGGGCCAGTAAGTGACGCTCCATTGAGCCTCCACAAACAACACAAGACAGAAATGAAGCACTACAGCAGCAGAAAAAGAGAATGTTTTTCCTCCAACAAAAATCTGAGATGGATGGCGCATAAGAGCACAGGCCGAGGTGTAGACACTAAAGCATATAGCCAAACAACAAAGGAAGACGAAGATGAGAAGGGCTACAGAAAGTGGAGGATTTGAGACAAAAAGGATTATTAGTCAGGTTCAATTGTTAGGTCCTGAATTAACTTGGTTATGTTAACTTGGTTGCCACGGTTTCCCAAGCATTGTGCAGTTTCCAACCAGGAAGGTACGACAACACCAGGCTAGCACTACTAACAATAAGGAAAGGAATAATGCAGCACAAAAACTTACCTCACATTATAGCTTTGACGGTGAGGTAAGTTTTGGTTCTGTATCTTCACCACAATGCGCACGGAAACCATGGCAACCAAGTTAATTTAGAGACTGGCAATTGTTTTAGGGTTTCTGGTAAGTTTCTGGTATGAAAGGCTAAAAACAGTGTCACAAAGGCTGCTGTGATAGAGAGCAAAGGTGCCACGCTGCACCCATACATCCTCTGGGCTACTACCAGGTCAAATAAGCACTAATATCTTTTTTTTTCACTTAAAAAGTAACACAATGCACATTTAAACACTGTAACAAAGATAATTGATGAAATCACAGCGTAGCAGCATGTTGTGACAGCTAGAACAGGCCTGGCTGACTCACCGATCTTTGGGTGTCCGTCAAAACCTTGGCCTATGTGTTGAAATATAATATAAATTAACACTCAAAGGACATTGTATTATTATTTATTCATTTATCTATGTGATTGGGACAGTTAAAGGGGCATGCACGACCAAAAACAGAAATGTAAACATGCCAGATTATAGCCAAGCGATTCACTCTCTACATGCAAAGGTGGAAAGCTGCTCCTGCCTTGACAGAAACATGGCCCACGATCTGCGCCGGAGGCCTCTCTGAACACCCTCAACCAAAAAATCTTTTTATGTACAGTATGTGTGGTAGACGGCCCCCAGTGAATGGCCTTTTAATACATCTAAGGACCAGCCAAAAGGGTTGTCTCCATAACCCAATATCTGATTCCTAGATTAGACATGAGACTCAATACCAAACTTGGTCCACTCTACTTATACACCAGGTGAGCCCGGGACTGTAATTCACCCTCTAGCAGCAACACAGAGGACGTATGTAACCCTAATCCTTTCCCACCTTCTGTGAGTCTGTGACCCCCTACCTGAGCCACGTACGCATATCTCCTCCCCACGAGCACATCATCCACCTTAACAACAACAACAACAACAACAGCGAGAGGGATATTTACAGCCGTACCCCCAGGAGAGCACATTCTTGTCATGAAGACAGCCCTCGCACACTTCCCTGTAGGTGACTATAGTGATGGCAGAGCTGCTATCCTTCACGTCAACAGGAAGGAGGATGCTGGTGTGAAGGAGGCTTTCCAGACCCGCTAAAACAATAACACGCACCCGGCCTTTGACGTCAGAGGGGTCTCAAAGCCAGGCGACCAAGACTGCAGATTATCAGGGGGCAGAGCCACTTCCTGTTGCTAGGAGGCTATAAGAGTCTCATCTAGAGATTATTCAACGTGCTAAACAGAGCACTACGACAGAAATAGGAAACTGATAATAAACTGTTAGTCGGGTCATACCGAGCGCTGCCTTCCACAGGAGTACAAAGTTATTTCTACCTACTGCCCAGGGAGCAGGTCATTGAGGGCTGTCAAAGTAATGATGGAGGCAAAGAGAGCAAGGTATTTGGAAGAAAATGGGTTCAATTCCGGGCCAGGACGGGGCCTTTCTGTGTGGAGTTTACATGTTCTCCTCGTGTCTGCGTAGGTTTCCTCCGGGTGCTCCGGTTTCCCCTACCACTAAAAACATGTACAAGAGGCCAGGATGAATGAGAATGTGTTTGTGTGTACAAGTGCGGGACAACGGATGCAAATTAGCCCAAGGCTATAATCCGGAGTGGTGTGTTTACATGCATGATTCTCATGTGTGTTCATTAACATGCACTGTCCCAACCAAATAAAACAATAAAAACAATAAAAGAAAAAAGCATTGTTTAAGGAAAATCACATTTCAACTCAAATGGTACCAAAAAAAGGTAAGGTCATACTAAAAGAGAATAGATATAGGTACAAAAAAATAATAATCTTTACTAAGCATTAGTGCGTGGTGAGTCCTGAGACAACACAAAGATAATTACTTTGTTGCCACAGCTCAAAAGAAATGACTGTTTTTGCTCTGTTTTATTGTTCTAAATTATGAATAATGTAGCATGGGTACTGAAAAGTATTGTTCAAGTACTTAAAACCCAAGTAATTGAAATCCCAACCCCTATTTCACAATGACTAATGACTAAAAGCACATCCTGAAATTTCTGGAATATTGACTTGCTCCATTAAAGATGTTTTATTGTGACCTTTGATACTTTTCAACAAAACAGGACCACATAACACACTTTACTTAACTGTATTCCAATTCACAATTCATTCAAAATCACTGTCTATTTCAGGCCTTGATTGGTATGGACTTTTACCACACACATACTCCTTCAGTTGGTCTTATGATCTGATTTGCCATGGCTATTGTTGGCTGTTCTTCTACTAAATGCATTGTAGATACATTTACAAAATTATCTACCCAGCTCTACCACAACAGATGGACTCACTGTTTCATTTCTCCGCACTGGATGTCATTTCTTCAGATTACCATAAAGGCTTTTTGTCACCACAAGAATAGCATAGAAAAGACACTATTAGCTCTTTCCAAGTTGGACTGAGACATGTCAGACTGCACATGGGAGTGGAAGGTCACTGCGTCTGCACGGTCAGCAGAACTGTCGCCTGTCCACCATTGCCGTGAGTATAAATTGGGCCCATCTTGTGACAAAAAAAGCCAAAGCTGCTGACTCCCGTGTTGCATTTTTTCTTCTGTGCAAAAGAGAGAAGAAACTGTGATGATTAGTGGGGCTGTAAGGGCAAGCAGCTACTCTTTTTCCATGCACCACATAGACACAGATTTGCATGCCTTGGTAGCGCTACAGTATTGATTAGGCATTATTCTAAAACAGAAGGCTGACAGAAAATCTACTATCCTTGCATTAACTTTACCACTACCCGAAATAAGCTAACAGGGTTTGATTAATTGCTGCAAAAAGCCTGTCTGCAGGAATAAAACCTAATAAAAAAGGTCTGCAACTTAATGTAGCACAGTATGTTACACAAGGACAGTGGAGACATGCAAACAGAGGAACGCCCCGACGGCCCAGAGATCAAACCTGGGACCTTCTAGCTGTGAAGCATGAGAGCTATCCGGTTCACATAAAGCTAAAATTGAACTAGATTAGGAAAATTGTAACTAAAACTAAACTTTTGCACATTTATACATTGTATGCATTTTTGTTTCTGGCTGTGTTCGCAAAAAATGTGTCTATCTCAGTCAGACGGAAGACTTTAGTGACTTTACAGTGTATTGTGGCTTCTTGCTAAATGGATATCACATCACAACAATATATTTTCTGATCGATTGTGCAGCACTGCTGTCTAGTTTTAGACTTCAGAGTTCATAGACATTTGTATTAACATTTTGTCCTCTCTTTCCAGCCTGGTGGGAAACAGCCAGTTACAAGCTTTGGGTTCTGGAGAAGGATTTCAGATATTAATTCAGATCCCGTAATGTCAGCCATTTGTAATCTCCATCATTTTTGATTAAATGGACACATTAGTGAGAGGGAATATGTTTTTTGCAGGTGGGACTTGAAATGTTAAAGAACCATCATGCTAGAGTCTGTTAGCTATCTAGTTATGGACAGAGATGGGTAGAGTAGTGATAATATGTATTTCAGTGAAAGTAAAATGACTATAATGAGTTTTCTAGTGACTCATACTCACTAAAAGAAACAAAAAAACAACAACTTCTGGTGATTGAAAAGTGTAAACCATAAAATTACATTCAAAAATAATTCTGAAGATAAGACAACTGGAAGCTATTATAACTTTCAGATTTACACACAACGGAAATAAATGTTTTACTCAAGGGAGAGCCCGGTTTCTTCAAATCATCTATCCTTAAGTACAATTACTTCAAAATGTTAAAAAAACATGCACTAGCACACATCAATGGCGTTTTGTTTGGACTTCTCGTGTGCACACCAGCTGCTGATTTCAATAAGTTAACTCCGCTGTGATTTATGGACCTAATCCCAGCAGACAGTGTGTACAGCCAACTGCAATCAAACGCACAGGTTTGCACGAGTGTTCAGGAGTCCATCCATACAGCAATACCATGTGGAAAACAACATATGGATCAGCCCAACGCTCCTCGTCATCCAAACATTCCTCGACAATCTGGACAGGACATCGAGCGCTTTATCATCGCGCAACATGTAAGATCCTGTTTTTGCATCAAGCTGTTAACCCCCAGTGGGTTAATTACACTAGTATACGTTTGCTCCGAAGACAGAGAGATGAGAACTGCTAGTTGCAATTACCAAACGTCACCAAATATAATTCATAATCTATACATAGACAGTTCCTATGAATCAAGATCTCAATTCGTGGACAGTAAAGGTCAGGTGAAGGTGTGCAATTATTTTTACATTAAAGGCGCAGCATTGAGTCACCGGTTACAGTGAGACACGACAGATGGATAAGGAAGAAAATGTAATTGAGTGATATAACTTTGAGACTTTTGCTTTGTGAGGGGGATAAGACATGAAGTGTATACGTTATGATTTCAGAAACCTGTTATATGTAAAATGGCAAAAGTTTCTTGTATTTTTATTGACAAAATATAAATAATGGATTCAATTTATGGTTTTATTTAGTTGATTTATTAATACAAAATTTATTCAGAGGGGATTATGCATGAATAAACTAGAAATAATAATGAATAAACTAAAAACTTAAATTTTCCCCATCTTTTTTATGGTTCAAATCTCAGTAAATCAGACTGGGAATTAAGGATTGAAAAATCCCTCTGAACAAACCTTCAGAATATTTGTAAGTGCAAGTGCTGTTGTGTGGAGCATTATGCTCCTGGTAGGGTCTCAGTAGCAAACAGGCCCTAGGTGATGGGTCAAACTAAGAGCGGTTCAGAAGCCCCTGATGATGAGACCATCAAAGCCAGCGGTGTCGTGGGGCCGTCCTCCCGTGGACCCACCACCTGCAGGAGGACCCATAAGGGACTGGTGCAGATTGATCTGGGCAGCTTGGACTACTGCCCCCGCGACCCGGCAATGGATAAGCGGAAGACGATGGATGGATGGATGATGAAGGCCTATGTGGCTGAAACATGTTGGGGCTCTTTTATGTCCATTTAACCTCTTAAGCCCCAGGGTCCCCATTTTTGGGGACTTGCCACTTTTAGAGACAATCCTTGTTTATTTTAATCTATTTTTACAAAAGTGTATTTTTTTCAGGGAAAAACTGTATTTTATGACCAAATATATAAATAGGATCCAAAATTTTCAATTACAAATTACAAATTTGATTTTTTTGGGCCAAAAAGTGCCAAATTGTGCCCTATTTATTATAATGGGATTCTGCCTAGACTATTTTAAATCGAAACCTCAATAACTTTTCAATTATTTATTGTTACAGAGATAAACAGCTGGTAAAAAGTCAATAATTAGCTGTAGTTACTATTTATGATGTTAATTTCCTTCTTTACAAAGAAAACAAGCTGCTGACCTGCTGTAATGTGTGTTTTTTTTAAGGCGGAATTCATATTTTCTATCTTTCAACCTCAATTCCTCAGGCCCACTATGATTTTCTTGAAAATTTTCACATCTACAGTATCCCCATAGACATTCATATCATTTGAGAGCAATATGAACATTTTAGACATTTTACAAGCTGTTAAAAGCCTTCAGGGGATATGTACACACAGCAGGGCTTAAGAGGTTAACACAACCTAAAGAATAAAGGCATTTTAACTATACCAGAGAGTGCCTTGGTTTATGAGTTTTTTTTTTTCTCCTTTAAGTGGATTGTCGTTTTCGCCACAATATTTCTCATATTGAGAAAATGGTCATTGAAATTACAATATCCCATAATAGTTATCTGGTGAAACGTTGACTCAATGCAGTAATTACACTCCTTTATTTGTTTCCATGTTAAAGCATATATATATACAGTTGAAACCAGCAGTTTACATGCACTGTATAAAAAGACACATACACATTTTTTTTTGTCATTGTTTGACATGAAATCAAAATAAACGTTTCCTGTTTTAGGTCAATTAGGATAACCAAAATTATTTCTATTTGCTAAAT
>OMNZ01017469.1:11008-25448 GCA_900303255.1 Lesueurigobius sanzi
CAGCCTCATCTGTCCTCTGTAGCTGAAGTGCAGGACGTTTTCACCTTAACCTCTTAACCTGTTAGACCCCAGAGGACCCAAATTGGGCACTAAAATCTACGTTCATCTCTCTCTCTCTTCCCCCTCTCTCTCTCCCTCCCTCTCTCTCTCCTTCTTTCCTTCTTCTCTCTCTCTCCTTCCCCTCTCTGTCTCTTTCCTTCCTCCCTCTCTTTCCCTCTCTCTCTCTCTCTCTCTCTCTCTTTCCTTCTTCTCTCTCTCTCCTTCCCCTCTCTGTCTCTTTCCTTCCTCTCTCTCTCCCCCCCCCCTCTCTCTCTCTCTCTCTTTCCTTCTTCTCTCTCTCTCCCTCTTTCCTTCTTCTCTCTCTCTCCTTCCCCTCTCTCTGTCTCTTTCTTTCCTTCTCTCTCTCTCTCTCTCTCTCTCTGTCTCCTTCCCTTCTCTCTGCCTCTCTCCCTTTTTACGACTTCTCTCTCTTTCCTTCCCCAGGACCCAAATTTGGCACGCTGGGGTTTAAGAGGTTAACCGGCCTGTAGAATTCCCTCATTTGGTCGTTTTATGCTCTGCAATAGTACTATTGATCTGCAGTACTAATGCTAACTTCAATCAGTCAACGCTGCGACTTCTGTCTGAGTCACAGCTAAAGTTTTCCTTTAACAACAGATATGTCTCTACAAACCTACTTTTGTGAAAATCAGAATCGGTTGGTATCGGTAGATATTCAAACCCCAAGTATCGGCATCGTATCGGAAGCAAAAAAGCTGAATCGGTGCATCTCTACAATTTTTATCTCGATTAGTTCAATTAAAACAGAATTATTTCAAATTTGTGTTTTTTTCAATGTTTTCCAGCATGAAAATTAAAGAGCACAATAAAACATCAACCCCTTGGGAATAATGCCTTTAAAAACATCAGTTGGTCATCCAGACTAGACTACTGTGCTGCACAAAGAAAGGAAAGTGTTTCTTTCCCGAAACATTTCTGTAATAACAGGTATGGGCTCGCCATGAGATGCTAAGGATGCAGCCAAAACATGTGCTCATGCTGAGCTCAGGTCACAGTTTATAATGTACTGTACATCCCTCTGATCTTCAGACAGAGTGACAGCTGCCTCCAAATGAACAAAAAAAAAGATGATGAGAAGTAAGTGACGAGTAAGTGATGATGCTAACAGTGGAACCTCTGAAAACCCCTGGCCGTCCGACCCTCCACCGGCCTCGTTATAAACCAATTGTTTCCAACATAAAACATCCACGTTAATAATTGTTAAACCTGACTCTGAGCCAAGGAGCTTGTCTTGGAATTGATATTGAGGGAATTGTACCAGCTTAGAGGAAAAATGCTAATTTCCACCTGTAGTGTATGACCAGGTTGATGTTACAGTCTTTGTACTTGACTGAATCTACAGTAAGTGTAGGTGGATACATGACCGTGTCTTACATATAATTTAAACATCATTATTTACATACATTTAAGTTAATCTAAATGGAAACATAACACTCTAACACTACTAAAAGGTATTCCCACCATTTCCCACAGACACACTCACTAAGTCATCACAAAGACTTTTTAAGACGCCTCTGGAAACCTGCAGTAAATTGGTGTTGTAAAATGCAATAAAAGATAAAATGAGCTTGCAATACATTTTTGTCTCATATTTATGTCAGTAATGTACCGTAAAAAGTTTGAAATTTTGCTGTACATTATTTGTTTTCCTATTCTCCTGCAGCGTCTCGCCGTAAGTTTCAACAGATGTCCTTGGAAATAATTAAATTCTATCTGTACTTTTCTCCATGTCCCACAGCAGGAGGCCGGAGCACATCGCACATGTGGCAGAATGTGGCAGATTGAGCTGGAGCGCTGCTGGATTAAACCTGCTGCTTTGCTAATGGCTCTCGCGGTTTGACACTTCCAGGTCTGTAACATGAGATCCACCGTCTGACCCGAGATAAACCCGTGACATCTGCGACGCTGGAGTCTCACGTCAGCTCCAAATTCAACATGGTCACTTCACAAATGCAACGGGAAATACAGTATGACTTCACCAAGGACAAATCTGATGTGTTTGTTTTCTGTTTCTCATTTTCAGATTCATTTCCTGAACTCTCGTGTGCACCTCCTTACTCTAGATGCGTCAATCCAATCCAGCTTTTTCAGTTTCAACAAAAATACTTGTCCTTGAGCTGAAATTAGTTTGCAAACTAAACAGCTTTGACATCCAACATGAAGTGATCTGATCATTAAACAGAGCGTATCGTAATTTAGCATATCTTTGTTTTATAGTTCCTGCAACTGCATTTTATAAACTCAAAAACCTAAATGACCTGCAGCAGTGGAAGCTCATGAATTCTCCAACTAGGGATGGGCAGATTGATACTAAAATATTGATATTTCGATCCAGGCGTCTCAATTTTTGAGTGACGTTCCTGTTGCACAATGCTATCATGGAGACAAACAGTTTTGGGAAGAAATGTTCAAAAATAAAATGTGTGTTTTCCTTCATCATAACATGTACAGCACATGCAGAAACCTTTGGACCGTTAGTGCAAACAAATAAGTAGGATTATAGCAGGGCAACTTCGGTCTGGAAGCTGAAGTCAGGAAAGTCAGCCTCAGCCCAGTCGACTGGACCTGGCCCAGAAACTCTGCACTTCATGAAGCTAGTGCTCCAGAAATACTGTGGCTGTGTCTGAATGTCCACCCTAACCCTTAACTACTACTATATAGTCCCGCACTGTATAGTAGACTATATAGAGGACTCATTTTATTGGCAATTCGGACACATTTCTCTTCACTACTTAATCCTGCCCGCTGATCACGTGACCCAAGCGCCGCAGTGACGTGATTTACGGAGGAGAGATAGGCAACAGGCCATCTAAAATGTCAACAAGATGAGTGCACTACATGTGCTGAAAAAGTTCGCAAAACTCCGCAAATAATGGATTTCTGCGACAAAGACCGACCCAATTCAAGACACGCATTATTATTTGGGGATATATATTAGTCAGATAAGTTTTACTCAGCGTGGATTTTACAATAATGAAGAAAACGGCTCGGATTGTTGCATTTTGCCAGAGAAGAGAAGCTAGCGATCTCCAGCTAAAGGTAAGCAGCTAATGTTAGCATCTTTTCCTCATAGCGGCTCATATTTAAGGGGTTTTGATTCATATATAATCCACAACACGCCACTAAAGCTGTGTTTTGAAGCGTTTCATTCATCCGTGCCGGGTCCTGACGCTGTGCGCTGGTCACGCCAGACGCTCGCACTGCATTGTGGTCTATATTGACCGGTTTAGTGACCATCGCTGCTCACTACTTTTCGAGATGCATTGTGGGAAAATTTTAAGTGCACTACTTTTTTCTCTCTGGACATTCGGGCACCCCTAGAAAATGCTGTATTCACTATATAGTACACTATATAGTAAATAGTGTGGACATTCGGGCACAGCCAGTAAGTAAAGTACGGCAGTAACTATGGCAACCCTTGATCACAACCCCAAATGCAGATCTCGTCTTGGGCTAAGGTTAATATCTCTGCAATTACTGGGCTTGTGCATATGGAACAAAAATGTTGAATTTCTTCTCTTTCAGCACAAATGAACTACTCACATAATTTTCTCATAAAACAGTCCAAAAGTGGAGAAAATATTTAAAAACTTGTGTTTTTTTTGTGAATTTCAGCCAGATCTGGAGCTAAAACCTCACAAATAATGCTCAAGGAATGGACCTTTCCTTCTCTCCCGTAGAGTTGTATTGGCCCCTGCTCCGTCTGAGATTATCACATAATCACAATGTCGAACGCGCGGCCTCCAGTTGTTTTGTCGCAGCTTTGATAAAACGAGCCGCCGCTTTCTGCTAACTGTCACCGAGCGTCGCGGAGCTAAGGCCCGATACGCGCGGATCAGTCCCACGTCTGTCGGCTGCCATTTCTGAAGATTAACTGTGATACTGTGCAGTGGGCATGTCCTCGTCTGCAACATCCAAGGCCTGTCTGGAGAAAAGAGGAAAGAGGGATGGAGGGAGCGAGGAAGAGAGAGAGAGCGAGAGAGGGAGGGAGGGAGGGAGGGAAGCCGCGCATTGTTTCCCTTCAGTCCATAGGGGATTCTTATCAAAACGCTGCCAGGACCGTCATGAAAAGATATGGTAATTAGGAAAGAGACACAGGAGCAGGAGAGAGGGAGAGAGAGCTAGAGGAGAGAGACAGAGAGAAAGGGGTAGAGAGAGAGAGAGTGGGACAGGGGAGGGGGAAGAGAGGAGGGAGATGGACAGAGGGAGGGGGCTAATGTAATGTACTGAAGGGCCTATTTACATACCCTTCCTCGCCGCTTGTCACATTAAATTAATTACACTCGTGGCACAGTGACAACAATGATTAAAAGGAAGGATGCAGAAATTTCCTGTAAGAGTTTTTAAAGATGAGCCAACGACAATTAGTCTCTTTGTAAATCACAACACATTTTGTTCATTAACACGGTGTAAAGCTGGGTGTTCACAGCACCACTTTTTATTTTCAACTCTTTGGCTGCTAAAGATGGTAATATAGACTTTTACGATCACAGGATCGAGGGGGTTGCCGCATGTCTTCACCTCTGCAGCACCAGCCACATGCAAAACAAGCATGGAAAAGTGGGAGAGCGACACGTGTTGCACTACGACCCCTGGGGACGGACCTCCCAGCTCAGAGCCATGAGAGCAGACTCAGCGCATTGCCAGGACTGGACTGGCAGAAGAAAAGCGACTCCAGAGGGCTGGTCTTGATCAAAAAGTACAATGTAAAGTAGTGGAGCCATGACTCATTACACTACAGTAGAAAGTCATGTCTCGGGGGGGAAGGTGTCGGCCCACTCCCGATGCTCCCGAAGGAAAGTCCAGCCCCGGACACCGCTGAACACTGAGCGGAGGACAGCTCTGAACCTGAAATGTCTTTCACTAAAACATTTACAGTTCAGCTTTAGAGCAGACTAACCAGAAGCAGCTAGCACTATATTGAGTTCTACACGTAATCAATCTGGGATGGCTCCCGTTCAACTTATCCGTGAAAAGGAGGGACACTCAATACAATACTTTGGGCTGATTGGGTGAAGCCCGGGCTAGTCATGTGACGTGTCACACGGGCGGCAGGAATGACAGGCGGGATGTGTTGAAAAAATATTAAAAAGTGTTGAACGCAGCATCTACGAAGTCCTTCAACGGAGCGATGTTTGTTTTGCAGAGGCAGCGCCTAGTGACTGTCGTACTGTAGTCTACATGTCCCGCCCTCAGCCACACAGCAGCATGTCATTGGTCTGAACTTGGGCTGCACAATATATTGCAAAAAATATTGTATCGCAATTTTAGGTGATGAAATCGCAAGAAGCCACAAAATATTGCAAATTTACTTAAGTCTTCCATCTGACTGAGATTTTTACATTTTTTGCCAACACTCTCTAAAACCAAACATGCAGGAACTGTTCAGTTTTAGTTATAACTTTCCTAATTTAGTACATTTTTTGGCATTGGTTTGGATTTAGTGAGTCTTCTTTTGACACAATTTGCTGAAAACGATATTACATGCGTCTGAATTGAATGGAACGGTTTATCCAAGTATCGCAATAATATCGTTATCGCGATATTGCATGCCCATATCGCATATGCGCAAGTTTTTTCAAAACTGCTAGTTGCGAAACAGACCATTTGGAGTCTTTCAAGATGGATTTGTTGAGACTGAAAATTCAGATCTCATAATATTTCCACCATCCAAAGTGAAATTCCCAAACTGTGAACAATGCTGCTGTCCACATGTGTAAGACAGACACGTGGACAACAGAACCCTTAACATACTGTACCTGTGTTCATATAGTAAAGTAAAGTTAGAAACTCTCTACATCAGGGGTGTCCAAAGTGTCAGACCAATTTTTGGTGGCCCAGAAGCTTCTTGTTGAATTGGCACACATCACCACAGTTGCTCTGTCTCAATTCTGCACAAGTAAAACCTCAAATACAAGCATTTGATTGTGAGACAGAGCTTGCATTAAGGTTCCAGACTAACTACAGATGTGAGGAAAGGCTTAACCCTCTCTTAAATGAACCCAGTTGAATGTTTGACTGCACTGGCCACCAATTTGTGGCCCTCCATTCCGTATACACTTCAATATGCGGCCCCTCCACATGAACAGAAAAAACTCCTTCATGGCTTTAAAATCTAAATAAACCAACTTTATTTTATAGTTGCAAAAGCAAAAGTAAATAGATTTGACAAGATGTTTTTCGTCAGATATTTCATTTTTATTGAGTTTCTGGGTCAAATAAAATACCTTTTTTTAGTCTCATTAAGTACTTAGTTTTAGTCTCATTTTGGCCACTAAAACATTACTTTGACTAAAAATGATAATGAAGCATTTCTATCGACAAAATGAACACTGCTTTGTTCCTACATTTTCAATTCCCGGGCCGAAGAGAAAACATGTGAAATTCGCACTCGTCTCCAGTCTAACGCGGGTTGTTTGTTGCCCTGTAATAAAATGTGTGTCATGCTTGTGCGCAGACATGTTTGTGAGAATGGGATGATGTTTGCATGAGCGTGTGTGTGTGATCATGAGCTGCAGCTTTATCCTGTCAGCCGCAGACAGAGCCGGAGCCCGCGGGCTAATGAGCGGCATCACAGCCACCGTACAGAAAAACCCTCGCCTCTGATGCCTTTGAGCGCGGCCCGTGTGAACGCAGCCTATTTAACACTGTCAGATCAATTAGTAGGTGACGAAAACCCCGCCGCAGACTGAGCGAAGTGCAGGACGCTTAAAGGAATCCGTCGCCATTGTGTTATTGCAACAAAGGCGCGCGGAGAATCAGGCTAAATCAAACGGCAGCGGGGGAGGGAGGTGACAGGCGGCGGGGGAATCTGGGAGCTGTTACAGAGACAGGAAAACACCCCGAGGGCCACATGAATGCACAAATCTACATTTCAAGCAGCGCTGAGCCGTCCGCGGGCTGCTATCGACGCCACCGGGCTGGAATACGCCAGAGGAGACTAATTTACTCGCTTATGACCCTCTAGATATATCTGTCACGGGAGATGCTTTCAGCGCGGACATTCGCTCGCGGAAATCTCATTTTCAAGACAAAGCGGAAGCCAGAAAAAATGGGTGTATTAAGAGAATTGTCTAATTTAATTACTGGCGATGATAGCGTGCTCCTTTACACAAAAGAACTATTAAGGTGAGAGGCTGCAGGTGAAAACACGGATTCATCATACAGTGGTTGACTTTTGAGATTCTAGTTTTGTCTTTATCATCTTAATAAATGCCAAATTAAAAGGAAATCATTTTAAAATGTAGCCGTGCAATGTTTGTTTTATGGCGTTTTGACGACTTCTGAAATCACTAGATCATAGATAAGATAAGACTTCAGACTTATCTAGGCCGCGCTCCGCTGTGTTTCCCACGTGTATCCATTCACAAATACTGACATGCTTGGTTCATGTGACGCACAGAATCTCGCCGACAAGACGCTGTAATCCAAATATGGTCATTGCCTTTGTACTCAACATCTGCACTTTAGTAGCCCCCACAGACTCCAAACTTTCCAATCTTTGACTTAACAATATTTAGAAGGTTTTTTCAGAGGGAACCCAAAAAACAAAGGAGGAATTTGACAGATTTTTCACCAAATAACAAGTTTATTCAAAAACTTCAAAAAAAAATCACAAATCCCTTCTGAACAATATACTACATCAACAAAATAATGCCCTACATCAGCCGTTCCCAAATTCCAGCAGGTCGAGGCCCCCCATATCAATCCAACAATTCACGGGGCCCCCCAGTATTATGACATCACTCTTTTTAAAGAATACCGGTACATGTTTCCTCATTCATTTTGCAAACATTTACATAATGTTCTTCCTCTTCCTCCTCCTTTCAAATTGGTTTCTCTAAATGTAATTATGTTTCCATCTCACCTGCAATGTCTCGCCTTAATCACTTTTTGCATTGTATTTTTGTGTAAATCAATCAAACCTCTCAGCAGATGGGCAGCAAATGTGGATTATACATGTTTTTTTTTGCTTAAGCGTAGCATTCTCGTACACGTCACTAACTATGACCAGGAACTCCCACTGTCCACACTCGTCGCATGAGCCTCTTTCGGCGGCGCCATCACTTCAGCCCCATGTCATGTCATGTTCTACACAAACGTCAGCCGTGAAATTCCTCTTCCCCGCGCAGCTTTTGTCAGGAAACATAACGGCTCCGCTCAGATTAGGCTCGTCTTTGAGACCGGAGCCGTGACGCTGGGATTCTTAAGGAAAACCAGAGCCACAGGTGACAGAACGCTTTAGTGAAATACTCGTACTCAAACCGCAAGTATTGGTATTGAAAGTAAACAAGAATAAGATGTTTCTCCAAGTGTGCCGCCCTGTTAGGTCAAACCCATAGGGACTGCTGCTGCTGCTCTGGAAAATGTGAAGAAATTCTCTCAATATGAACAAGCTTTGATGGTGATTCTGAATGCCATTTTGTGCGTTTTGATTTTTCCCACTCTTTGATTGCATTAAATATACAATGACCTTTGGTATAATACGCAAAACACTTGAGGTTTAAGAGAAGCTGCAACAAAATTGGTGATTTAGTGAAAAGTCAGCCCAGAGGAAGTGAATATGTTAAATGTTTAACCCCTGCACTGAGCGTGCGTTATCTGAGGATCCCTGACAATCTGGCAGCGCTTTAAGAAATATAATTATTTTCAAAATATGCTATTATAAAACATTTTCACTTTCGTTTCAACTGAGCTTGATCTGACACCATTTAGTGAACGCACTTTAATGTCAGGGAGGGAAAAGGGAAATAAATTGCTGGAAATGACAGGGTTTTCTTTGACCTTTTATGGGGCAGACTATAAAGACAATTATCAGGAGAATATCAATGAAAGAGACACAAACTGCAGCTGCGTGCGAAGATTTTCAACAGGAGCGATTCAGGATGTAAAAACAGAAAATGTGTCATGGATTCAGATTAGTTTTATATGCATTTTCCACACATGCTAGGCCATAGGTCAGGGGTCGGCAACCTTCATTATCAAAAGATCCATTTTGCCCCCTCTTGCGTCAAAGAAAAGTAGGCTGGAGCCGCAAAACATAACAGAGCTTCTAAACTTTTTTGTCTTTATAAAATCAAAAACAGTAGCTGATCTTTGAAAAGAGTGCAAATAATCAAAATATCCTGTTATTCATTTTTATTCAAATAAAATGCATTTAGGCACCTAATACCTATAGAATAGAATATACACATGCTGCCAATGCAGACTGTGTTGGGCTCTCACCTTCTCTTGTTTACTCCCCACTGAGTCCGGGTTTGGACCTGGTTCAGTCCGGGTTTGGACCTGTTTTAGGTTCAAATCCTTCATCTGCTTTAAAGGTTTTTAAGAAAATGATCGAGAAACCAGTGCGTACATATTTAATTATGTAATTAGGACAGACAGAGACCGCTGTAAACTTCTGTCTGTATCCGAAGGAGCCGCAGGTTGCCGACCACTGCCAAAGGTCATGTAAGGGAGAGCCTGGGAACAATACAAAAGATCTATGTTTTTTTTTTTTTTCATTTAGGAACTCTTTGACTTTAGAAATGATTGCTAATGATTTACATGGTTCCCAATGCATGTCAAAATGATGTCTGTTGCTTCTGAACCACTCTTTCACAATATGAGCCCAATCAATCCTGGTATTTTCATCTTGGGTGCTTTTTTGTGCGTATTTTGTAAAATACTTTAGGTTCCATTCATCAAGACAAGTGTTCAATAGCAAGGGCAAGCTGTAAAATGGCATACAGGTTTTTATGGGCATGTTGCAGCTAATTTAATATTTGAAATGTATTATAGTATTAGACCCCAAATTTCTATGTAAATGAGAGATTTCTGCATGTGTTAAAACATTTTTGCAAATGATTCTGCTGCTGAACCATGAGCAAACACTTGGTAAATGATGCTGTAAGAAGTTTAATTTTGATCAAGCACATCTGGCCGAGAAACTAGAGCCAAATCTAACACTTATTATTTACTTACTTGTTATTCCCATTCATTCTTCACCAAAGTCAAATGTACAGTGTGTGAAATCCCATAGACGTACATAAACGGTGCGTGCTTTTCTAGTGAATAAAATACAGCTGTAACATTGTGTGGCTAAAGTGAAAAGCTCCAGATGAGACGGATATTGAGCAGAGCCACGCCGGGTTTCAAATGACCACATAAGTTCCACTGAGCATCTAGCGCTGGGTAAAATACTCACGATTGGCTTTGAGCTCAGCTGTGGACACATGTCGGAGCCTGGGAGCGTGCATGCATCATTGAGTTCCTCTCTTTTCTCAGGCCGACAGGAAATGCCTGCACCTCTGTGACAGGCTGCAGCGTAAATGCATGTGTGACACAAGTTTCCCTTAAGTCTGTAACAAATGACTGAAGAATATGAAATGCTGAACTATAATACGGTCAATTCCCGGTGTGATACCTTCCTGAACTCAATAAAGAATGTATTCAGGGCAGCTCCAGGTTTGACCAAGTGAAATATCAGACTTTTCTAATGTTTATCGCACTATCGTGGGCCAAAGAATAAACTTTTGTGTAATTTAAAAGTAAACAAATTTGTATTACCGTATTTTTCGGACTATAACTCACACTTTTTATCATAGTTTGGCTGGTTCTCCGACTCATACTCAGGTGCGACTTGTATATTAATATGTTGCATTAACATATCAGACACTTCAGTTTGTTGTTTATGCTTCGTGTAGCTGAATAACCATCAATGGGCTACATTAGCATACCATACACCTACTCAGCCTGTTGTTCTCTATTCTATTGTTATTATTATAACTTGCCTTTCAAGATGAAATGTCTGTTGTTGGTCTCAGATTTTGTAAATTTCCCCCAAAAAATGCAACTTATAGTCCAGTGCGACTTATATGTTTTTTTTCTTCTTCATTATGCATTTTTTGGCTGGCTTATACTTTGGAGCGACTTATAGTCCAGAAAATACGGTACATTCATTTACATTCATTTAAAAATTAATTTACTTGGAAGGTTTGTGGAATCAGACTATAAAGCTTAAATATTCTATTCAATATGAGTTTAACAAAGTAATTTTTTGTAAGAGTCAAGTCTCAATATTAAGAAAACAAGAGAAAATTAAAATGACTTATTCAGGTTAAAACCAGATCTAACTACTTACTAACCACTTGACAAAAATATGTGACCGGACGAAAATGTAAGACCTATGCTCTCAAAATTTCCGGTCCGCAATGTGTTCATGCCTCTTGTTCTTCTCTGAGAAGCTAGTTTTTGTTGAAAACAGCCACTGATGCACCACTAGACCGGCACTCGGCGGTGACTTCAAACTTCTTCGCCCCAATATTGTTCATAGAACAATATTTCACTGGAATCAACTCTGCAGATGAGATGTGACAGCTATAAAGGCTAAAATTAATAAGATAAGACTTTATTGATCTACCAATGGTGAAATTTACTTGTTACAACAGCTCTTAAAGGCGGTATCTCACCGGCGGGCACTTCCCGGAGACTTCTCGGAGACTCAGCGGCTAAAGGGCTGATCTCACCTCCCATTGAGACTAATTCAAAACCTGTGGTAGATTTGAGTCGGAGTTTCCTAGCCTCCAGGAGGTCTCCGGGAGTTGCAGGAAATTCAAACATGTTTGAATTTTTAGGAGACTAGTTGGAGATTTTTTCCAAGTCTCCATCAGTTCTCGGGGCGGTCTCAATTCAGTTGCGGCGAAGTCACAGAGACTACTGAGAGACATTGTTGACACGTCTCCCTGGTCATAAGTCTCCACGAAGTCTCGACAAAGTCTCAACAACTGAATTGAGACCTCTCCCGCAACTCGTCTCGGAGACGTCTTGGAGAGTCAAGTCTCCATGAGGTTGCAAACTAGTCTCCAGGCTGGTGAGATAGGCCCTTAAGGACACACAGGGTGTTCATGAGCTTGAGGTAAGGCTCTTATTCATTAAATTGCCATTTCACTGAATTAAAACCAAGATGAATACTTTCCACAGATATTATCCATCAAACCAAGTCATAATTATAAGAAGATTCAACCTGTCATATGCACTTTAAATAGCTAATGGGGATCCTAATGAAACATTAAATCAATAAACAAATCATTCAAGAATCAAAAAAACGCTGAATAGGCCAAAGGAAACGACAACAATGAAAGCTCTTAAGTTACACAGACATTGGCAAGGAGTCACCTCTGGTTCCCCTGCACGCTCCGAGCTGAACGCTAAATAAACATCCCCATTCCTGCCCTTTGGGAGCGCGAGCAAACACAGCGTCACAGCTACAGTCATCCCAACAGTAAACACGGCCAATCAGAGCTATCAAACCCGTTTATTTTATCCTTTATCTGGCTCTCGCTGAACAAGGGCCATTCACTGCGCCGGGGCTAATGTAAACACACCATAATCTGCCTACACAAGCGCTCCGTGTGATTGACTGATGTCTGCTCACACCCTTCACGCTGTGTGGAGAAGACAGGCCTCGGCTGTCACAGTAAACATGGCTCCTACCTGCAGTTTGGAGGCGGGTCCAGGGTGATCTCTGCTAGTTCCTTCTGGATTCTGAAACACGCAAAGAAGAAAACAAAGATGGTCAGCGTTATGCAAAACAAATGTTACGTAGAGATGCTATATTAGTATATTATTGGCTGCAAAGTGATAATTTATAATTGAGCAATAGGGCACATTCCCGTTGTTGAATACTTTTGATGTGACGATCTCGGATGGAGCAGGGACCATGAGAACAGTCTTCACGACATAACAGAAGCTGACAGCAACTACACCAAAGATGACTCCTTTTTACGTTGCTTCCAGAGTTTAGAGTTGATTTTAAAATGTAACTTTTTGTATGTAAAGCCCCAATGGCCTTGCCTCTCTGTACTTGTCTGAAATCTTGACTGTTCGTGACTCAAACAGAGCCTTGAGGTCTTCAAATATAGCTCTTGCTGGGCGTCCCTATGATTCTCTGTCGCCGGGCCCAGACTTTGGAACGAGCTGCCTCCTGATGTGTGCACCATTTCTGACTTTGGCCTTTTTAAATCCAGGCTCAAAACGTATTTATTCAGACTGTCTTTTAACACTCAGTAGCACGGTGAACTCTGAAATATGGAGGGTTGTTTTTATATCTATATTGAAGGACTGATGTTTTGTATTCTTAGCACTATTTAGCTCCATTCATTCTACCGTTCCTACTGTATCACTGTCTCAACATCACTAGCTAAATATTGGTCAAATTCTGTCTTTCAGCACTGTGCTCATACAAACGTACACAAAATTAGTGATGGGAAGGGAAGCGAGAATTAGGGAGGTATTGCTGTACATTTTTAAAACTTAATTGATGATGGAGAGTGTGACCAGTCTGTACATAAGAGATGTCTATACAATTTATTTTATTTTAGTTTAGTTTATTACCTGTTTGCAAACTTATTTTCTTCTTGATGGCACATTTTCCTGACTTTTCGCACCCCCCCTGTGTGATCCTGTCTTAAGAGCTGTTGTCACAAGGAAATTTCTCCATTGTGAGATCAATAAAAAACTATCTTATCTCATCTTACATCCCAACGATTCTCAGTGGTTAAGATCTGGACTCTGTTGTCGCCAATCCATGTGTGAAACCTATGTCTCCTCCCTGAACCGCTTTTCCACAATGTGAGCCCAATGAATCGTGGCATTGGAATATGCCCGGGCCTTCAGGGAAGAAGAAATCCATCGATGGGATAACCTTGGACTTTCAGGATGTTCACGTAATCGGCTGATCTCATTCATTGGGCACATACTGTTACAGAACCTAAAACACACCAACTACAGCAACCCCACATCTATTTGCTCCAGGTGGCTACTTTTTTGGCCCCATCTTTTCATTCTTTACTTTTTATATTCAACCAAAATATCAGGACACTTTGGTCACAACTGTCGTCTCATGTTAGACAAAAATATTACTTACCACTGAGTAAAAAAATGACTAAATTAGGGCTGAAACAACTAATCGATTAATCGTCAACTAATCGATTATTGAAATAGTTGTCAACTATTTTAGTAATCGATTAATCGTTTCTGGGATATACAGACTCAGACAGAGTAAGAATTACATCAAAATTTTGTATTTTTTGTGAAAAAACTATGTTGAATCTGAAGGCATTGGTTCTAGAAGGTTTTTTTTGCAAATATTTTTGCTCTGATCTTGGATCATAATCTAATCCGAGCAGAAAGAGGACACTCTCACTCTCACTTTTACAATCCCAGAGTGAATTTTAGAGGTTCTTAGCTTTCAAATGAGGAATGACATCCTACAAACATTAGCTTTAACTTTACTCCATCAAGACGTCCTCAAACGGTGTCACTTTAGCTTCATGTGCAAAAAGCTTTTAACAATTACACTTTCCATGCACCTTTTTGCGCCAACCGATTAATCGTAAAA
>OMNZ01017469.1:28904-43594 GCA_900303255.1 Lesueurigobius sanzi
CTTTTTACAGTTAAATTCTTACAATTTCTTTCTTTGGTTTCTTCTACAGTATCACATATTTACAGTCACATCAGTCCATTCACATCAGAACTTACATTTCTCTCATTTATAATTGACACTTTTTACCATAAATAGTCATCTTTTAAGGCAATAAATATGCCAGTAACATTTTATGATCCTGTTGTCATTTCCATTTCTACATCAATGTTTAGTTATTTATTTTATCATTATTATGTATATCAGCCCTATATAGTGTAGTGCATTAAAAACAGGAGGTAGCCCCTTGAGGGTACAGCAAGGTAGGACGCAGTATCCAGACTAGTCTCCTCTGTTTATTGTAAACTGGAGATGCTGCCGTTGTTACTTGTTATATCTAATTCTGTGCCAATATTTCCAACTGCGACACAAGGGAAAAACATTTTTGAAAGATCATAGGCAAAATTTCTTCAGTCTTCATCTGTACTCTGTAGTTGAAGTATAGGATGTTTCGATTTTAGTCCAAAGATCGTCATCAGCTACTAAAGATTTGAGCACGCTGAGTGAACCAGCAGGAGGTGGCTCCTCTCTTGGTGCTAAAAGTACCAACATCTAACCTATTCATACTTAAAGATGGCTCGTTATCGCTCTATTGTCGTGCCACATTTAAGTATGAATAGGCTAGATGTTGGTACTTTTAGCATCAAGAGAGGAGGGACTTAGAGGTTAACTCCTCCTGCTGGTTCACTCTTAAGAGTCCCACAGCGTGCTCAAGTCTTTAGTAGCTGATGACGAATTTAGTCTACGATGGACAACTCCTGTACGACTAAGAACCTACACAAAGCCATTTTTGAAAGATGTACGGACTAGGCCTTGTTTTTTCAAGACTGAGACAAAGTCTGTGCGTGCATACAGTTGTGTCAGTGGATATTTGCACAGACGAGAGAGCAGCTGTAAAAGGTGGTTCGATTGTGGTCGCCATTGCTTTTTTTAACCGCAGCGTAAACCAAAGGTGACGCTCGCTCAGTAAGACGCTCTGATTGGCCAGGTGGACTTTCAACTGCTCTTACTGCTCGGCTCGTCTACGGCTCATCGCCACACTTTCCTTCTTTTGAACAGAAAGATGTGGCTGTGGTTTACCAGGTTAAGTATCGCTTCTCATGTCTAAATATTGATGTTTTAAATCAAACTTATTGAGATTGAGATTCTGTTTGGCTGCTCTGCTCGTTGTTTTGTACATAGAAATTAATTTTACTTATCCTCTGTTTATTTTTTGGGTAGCTTTCTTAGTTTCAATACATTTTTATGTAAAACACGTTGGTATCTGTACTGGATCGGTATCAAATACACTTGGTGTTGGATCTAATCCAAAATGACTGGTACTCACCATTCCTACAGCAAGAAACTCGGCAGAAAGTGTGAATTTTGACAACATATTTCAATTTTGGTCTTTTTTTTACGAAAATATAATTTCGTTTTTGTCAAGTTTTTGTTGATAGCCATTTTTTATTTTATTCTAATTGTGAATGTGAATGCAGTCGACTAAATCTAACATTTCTGTAGTGAACTCACATTTCCATTTGTATAATTATCTGTAAACATTAAAAGATATTCTGAGCTTCATGGAGCTTCTCCCACATGAACGAAACACTTCAAAAACACGACTTGATAAAAAATTGGATGAATTACTCTGGCCCTAATTTGCCGTGTATGTTTTTGATAACGCCTTGTTCCTCTGTATCACACATTGTCTCCAGGCTCCGCCCCCTCGACACTGTGACTATTGCACGTATCAAAAGCGTTTGTCGCCGCTGAAAGAATTCATCATCCGAGCATTGACTGGCCGTCTCGCTTCTTCATCCTTCTTCCAATAGCAAATTATTTTCATGTCTCCTCCAACAAACAGCTGAGGAAATCAATAAGTCCGCTCCGTTTTAGTGTTTTATTGAATCGCTGGCTGTATTTTTACACTCGCAGCGCAGCACGGGGGAGAAGTAAACGGCTTTGTTTGTGCTACGGAACAAAAACGGCCAGAGTTTCAGAATCTAGATTTCATTTTCAATACAACGCATGATTCGCAGGTGAATAGGGACAACATTTGAATTGAGCGATATCAATTAGAAACTTTTTGTGTCTATCAGTGAGATAAATATGAGAAGAAAATGTATTGCATGTGTTCCGTCAGTATGTGTTTTCAGATAATAATAAGGGATTTTATGTGTAGAAATTGCTAAAATTTACTATTTTCAGCAACAAAATCTAAAAAATGAATGAAGTCAGATTTAAATGTATGATTTGATTTTGTTGATATATTACTTAAAAAGATTTGTTCAGGAGATTTTGGACATCTTGTTTAGTTTTTTAATCGATAAGAAGACTTTATTGATCTTACACTGGAGAATTTACTTGTTACAACAGCTCTTAAGATAAGATCACACAGGGGGTGCAAAAAGTCCAAGAGGGTCGACGGAGGAGAGTGGAGCTCCACAGGAAATGACATCACCTCCACTTTTATTTTCGCAACTTTTAGTTAAATTTAAAACACGACTTTAGTAAACTCCACTATCCTTAAGGTTAGGATTAGGTTCAGAGTTAGTTTGGATTAGTTTAAGATAGCGTTGTCCTGTGGAGGTGACGTAATTTGAGGTGCCCCTCAAAAAGTCAGGAAATGTGCCATTAAAGAAGAAAATAAGTGTTTGCAAACAGGTAATAATAATAATATTGATAGAATAGAACACAATAGGCTAGTTATTAGTGAACTAAGCTGTAAAAATTCTAATTTTGCCTTTTTTTGGGGGGCTTCAAAACTCAATAAATCAGGAGAATAGAAATTATATTAGAAAAAATTATATGAAAAAACCTTCTGAACAAGCCTTCAGAAAATTGTTAAGTACAAGAATGGAAAGTCTGGAGTCTGTAGCTTCTAAAGTGGAGATGCTTTTCAACTAAAAAGTAGCCAAATGTCCCTGATCAAAAGTTTACATATTGTGCATCTTGAAACAAACATCGTTTTTTCAGAGAGTCCTGTATTTCAGCTGAAGTGAGTTTTTGTTCGCTCCTGAACAGTTGTTAAAAGGTCATGTAAACGTTAGATCAGGGACATTTGAGTAGTTTCTGTTTTATTATGACTTTAAAAGAGTAAACTCAGTTCTTTGACAATAAATGGCTTCGCACAACCACTAACCATGAGTGGAAAAAAATTTTTTTTTATGAAAAATGACCAAAAGATTAAATGGATATGTAAACTTTTGGCCACAACTGTATGTTTAGAGCATACTGGCCCAAAACCTGAAAAATCCAATGTCTCGCCTTAAGACTGTATGTTTTTTTTGCTATTGGTGTTCACTAACCTGCAGCCCTACCTGAAATTAACAACTATTCTAAGACAGTTCCAAGCCTTTCAAAGCCGCTCCACTATGTGTCCTGGCCAGCAATAACCTGAAATATCTTGTTATAAAAGATGACTCAGTTCGACACCTTCTGCCAAAAGTGAAAATAGCCCTTGACAACAGTGAAGAGCGAGGGGCAGCTATTGTGGGACGTGGAAAACAAACGAGGAGCTGAAAGCCAGAAGGAACAGTGACTCACCATCTGCAGACACTAAAGCACACGCTGCAGGGTCAAAGTGAAGTCCCACAGATAAAACTATGTAGTGACAGTGATATGACTGAGTTACTTATTGTTTGTGTGTGTAAACGAGTAGGTGGCAAATGTATCAAGTCTAATCTTTTCAAATGTTTATATGAGTCATGAGTCAAAACTGGCTCAAGGAGGAGCACTTGTATATAGTATAGTGCGCAGAACAGTGGGATCTGAAGAGTGGAAGAAGCCTCATGGATGAGAGGCAAAAAAAAACAACTCGACTAAAGCCCTAAAACTAATGAAACAATCTTTTCAAGCAGCTTAAGTCCACACAGATGTTTTTATTTTTAAAAATGTAAATGTCCCAGATTTAGCCAAAAGAAACAGAATTTTAACAACGGCGTTGACAGACTCAAACTCAAAGATCATCCACACAACTCAGAGCTCGAGACATGAGACAGAATTCAAAGAACAGTCATCAACGGTCACACGTCTGGTTCCTCTTTAGCCACATTAAAGTTTTGTTCATGAATGTGAGCCTCTAATATCAGCTGATGTTCCTTGTGGACGTATCAAAAACAGGCTTAAAATCTTTCATCAGGATGTCTGTGCATTGATATTTTACATTTTATAAATTCAAATAATGCCTCTGTGAAGATGACACAATGCTCAAAAATTGTATGTGTCAGGGCTGATGAGGATTGGGCCTGGAGCGCCCCCTACAGGCAACAATGGGAATCGCATTATAAAAATAAACAATTAGCTTTGATTTAAACATGCGGCTAGTAGCTCAACGGAGCTTCTGGGTCCATGCTACGAGACAGGACGGCTCAGAAATCCAATATTGGATTATTGGCTTTAAAAATGTGGAGGGTTTGAACAACGACGTAATTGTACCAGTAAATACAAAACCCAGCGCCACAGAAGTCAACACGAACGAACCAACGCAAACAGGATTCATTCAAAACTGTGGGAATGAAGTGAAATACTGCTCCAGGTCTGTTTTTGACAAGGGAACATTATAACATGGTTAAAATCTTGAAAAAGTCGATGAGCACCTGATGAGTGACCATCAATGCTGGTCACATCACCCAGAGGCAGCACCTGGAGCTGGGCCTGAAGGAGCATCAAGGGGCCGTGCTCTCATGGACCCACCACCTGCAGGAGGAGCCATAAGGGACTGTTGCAGTGTGATCTGGGACGCTTGGACTGCCCCCGCGACCGGCAACGGATATGGGGAAGAAGATGGATGGATATTTTAAAGTTTTTTATATAAAGTGTCTACTGGTTTAGAAAGTGCCACTGAACTGACACACTGTATGGCACACTCTGTCTTTGTCTAGCCACAGAATCCAAATTGTTTTCCGTTTGGGTAAAAAAGTTGGACATTCTTGGATTTTGAGAGTGGGAAAAATCCTTGCCCAGAGCGCGAGAAGCAGTCATGCGGCCAAGGTGACATGATTTAAGAGACAGAACTGTAAACACGCTCTCATGTCACGCCAGAGACAGTTGCAGACCGCTACAAGGAAGAATGACTTTGTAGTTATTTGAACTTGATTCATTTGAAACCGTGAGGCGAAAAAATAGACATCTGCAGCACTACTGAGCAGTGTTAGTTTAGCTAAAAATAGTATGTTTGACTAAAACTAAATTAAAAGTATTAATGACACTAAAACTGTCTCCAGAAATTTCCCGTCGACTCAAGAACAAGAACAGGTCTAGGCTTTGTTCAAGTGGGAGAAGCTCTATGAAGCACAGACTATTTATTTACATACACTCACACAAACAGAACTTTCAAATTTAGTCGACAAATGTACCTGAAAAAAAACTAAAACTAAAACCAGACCAAAGACTTGACTCAAACTAAATGAGAATGTGTCAAGTGAACAGTAAAGGTATTTCCGAGACGACTTCAGCTCTTTCCCTTCAAAAGCAAAGGAGACAAGGCCACTGCTGTAGATCTGTCATCAAGTAATCGTTTCAGAGGAATTACGAACGTGGCAGAAGCGCGGAGATGTCACACGAGCAAAAGGCACAAGCTTATTAATGTCAGCTTCATTGTAACGGCAAAAGCAGGATGACAAGTAAGCAGCCACTCCATCAGTCACCTCCACCTAACGCACGAGATAATGTTTACAATCCAAATCCAAATGCCATTCTTCACCTGCTCCATGCGTGGACTTTGACACGTGATTGTGATTTATAGCAAAAGATGAAAGAGGCCACTGTTAAACGTGCGACTGCCATAAATTGCAGGTAGTTACCGCTCGATCCAGGGTTATAGTGATGGTGCTGCTCGATTATAGGAAAAAGTAATAATCACAGTTATTTTAGCAATGATTGAAATCACGATCATTTGTCGTTGCGTATTTCTTTCTAGTTTCCCCTTCTGATTTTGCCTTGCTTACTTTTTTGACAAAATTTGATGGAAAAAAACCCAAAACAAATTTCTTATGATATTTGTTTGGATTTATTGAACGTCTACCTGGTTGAAAAGGTTTCGTAAAAAATATCACAATAAGATTGCAATATTCTACATCTACATTCTACAGAAACCCTAAATAAACTCCAAATTCTCCGATTTAACTTTTGCCTGTCCCTCTTGACACACCAATAAGCTTGTCCTTAGATACTGTATATGGTAAACTCCTGATAGAGAGGCGCCATAGAAATCCATTGGGGTATATCCAGTTCTATTATAAATCAACGCATCACGGGTCGCAGCTAGCTACGTTAGTAAAAACAAACCTCTTTGGAGAGCTTTTTTGCAAAGACAAAAAGGCCAACTGATGAGCCAGAAGAGCCCAAGACCTCCAGGAAAAAGAAAGCTAATTCAAACAGACAACCGGAGTCCTACTTGCGAAAAGTCTGCTCTGCATAATATGTGGAGACAGACTCGCAAACGAGGCAATGAAGCTTTCAAAACTGCATCGGATACACATCCAAAACACATCTAAACACCCTGGATTAAAATATAAACTTTTGGAGTTATCAAGAAGGACAGAAGCAATTACTCCCACTGATTCAGCGGTTTGGTGAGTTTTACTTTTACTTTTTACTCAATTTATTTTTGCCAGACCGTGAAAATAATGCCTACATTAAACCGGCCCGTGGTGCAAAAAAGGTTGGGGGCTGTTCTAGATGGAGCTGCATTATGGAGCTCCACTGTCCCACTTTTTGCCGGTGCCGGAAGTAAAAATCCCATTGAAAATCTCCATAATATTAAGATTTTAAAAGCACGACGGAGGCTAATCAGCTATATGCTAACTGCTAACCATAGTGCGGATATTTTACAAGAAAGAAAATACCAAATACTTATTTTTGGTTTGTAAAGCCCATAAGTCACCACATGGCTGATTAACTGCTATCGTTCTTTTAAAAAATTTATATTAATTATTTTTGAAAACTCTATGTAATTTTTGAATGGGATTTTTACCTCCAGCACCGGCCAAATGGCCTGGTGGTGGTGGTGGACTTTTGTGAACGCCCACAAACGTTTGTCACGTTGGAAGCTACAGTGAGGGAGAAAACAAAGCACGGAAATAGATAAACTTTCCAACTGCTCCACAACTACTTTAGCAAATGCTGACTTACAGAGACAGAGACATGACGAGGAACAAAGAGATTCAATGCCCCAATTAAACGTAATGCTAATGTTAGCTTCATGCTACATGCTAAAGGCTAGCTTCGAGTGCAGGTTTTTCACTTCTACTGGACAATCCTCTCAATTTTTTATGTAAGACTGTGAAAACATTCATAAGGATCCCATTTTGACTCTACTTTATTTGTGTGAGGTAAATATGCTTTTAGTGTGCCAGAACATACCCAAAGAGTGAAAAAAAGAGATGATTAGTGCTAGACAGTGGGCTCGGGAGGGATAGTCTGCTGTCAAAACTTGAGATGTCATGACAAAAATTAAGTTCAGGGATACAGTTAAGGATAGGGTTAGGGCTAGGGCTAGGTTTAGGTAACCTGGCAAGAGCCAGATAGACATTGTGTAGCACTCGTAGTTGAGTTCTCCACAATATCAATCTGGGACCGCTCCAAACGAATCCGTTCGGAGTTTCGCTCGTAGTTGTTTGTTAGATAGCGGCTCTGAGCTGTACATCATAATGCTGTCGAGTGGTTTTTGCGTTTTTTTGTAGCACGAGTTTGCGGGTTGAAGGCACCTTAACCCACACTACCTTATTTTCTAAACAAATGTTGTTTTGCTCGGCACCTGCTGCTTTCGTCGCTCCGTCCCACTGGTGGTCCTGGCTCAAACACTTTAGCGGGCTCGGGGCAAGATGGATTCTCGTGTGCTTGTGAAATCACAAATACCGCGAGAATTCAGCTTGCAGGCAAGGTTAAGGTTTAGGTGTGTTTTCAGATAAACCAACTCACAGATCTATTCAAAACTACAGCAGACTGTCCCTCCCAAGCTGACTATCTAGCGCTAACCAATAGAGATTCTCATAACAAGCTTCCGACTGTATCCATTATGGCAAAAATGATATACATTGCAATTGTAGGAAAAATTCAAATTCAAATGATTATTCAAACAATTATTTAGTATGTTATTATGAGATATATACATTCTTTGAAAACAAATACTGTGCAATACACTGCATAATTATCCATGTTTGTAAGTAAAGCACAAATAATGCCACAGTTTACAATAGAACTGTATAAACTTCAAATTTCAATAAACGTCTTTACATGATTATAACATTTTTGTAATTGTTAGTTTGATTAATTGCACAATTCTACTTATAGACAACATAAAAACAAGATAAAGACTGGTGCACTGCCCCTTTAACGCCGTCTCTTCTTTACTATGTGCAGCGTACTAATGAGTCCTTGAGAACCATCCAATGATAATCAGAGGGCAAGTCTGTATGTGTCCTGCGCCAAATCCATTACAGAAACTGTCTCTTGGTCCCACAAAGACACACAAAACGGTTAGCGCGATCACGACACACACACAGCCAGAAACATATGGGATTGCTCTCACTAAAGAGCGTCTGGCCAGCACCATTCACTCTGTGGTGTGGCACGGAGCGAGGGTGCATGCCTCAGCTGACGGGGAAATCAGATGGACAGGTCAAAAATAACACGAAATACAGACAGCAGTCATTGCCTTGACAAAAGAAGTCACGTCAAACGTAAATGTCTGTGAGGACGGTTGTCTGATAGTGTAACATGTAATATACTGTAGGTTACACTAAAAAGACAATGGGACCTAGGAAAATACTAAAATATAGTTAAAGAATAGCTTCTTTCACTAAAAATAGCCTATAATAAACTAGATATTTAAATAGATAAAGATGATGTAATCTGTATAGTTGACAGCTTTAATAAATCATGACATATGAAGTAGTAGGCCTAGGTCATTTCCAGCTACAAACTGATATTTTAATATGGCTGTGTTGTATCCGTTAAAAGATCAGTTAGTGAAGAAATTATTAATTGGATCACTTTATTGATAATTCACTGCATGTAAAGTCATTACTAATTTGAAATGTACCAAAAAATAAACATTCTTTGCTGAATTACGTCCTGTTTTTTTGTTGTTTATCAGTAGATGCTGTATTTATTCAATATTTCATCATAACGTGGAAATCTCATACCATCCCATGCCTAGTGTCATTGAAAAGGAAAAGTAGTCTATATTTCATTGATATGGAATAGAATTAAAGGCACATGCTGATGAGAAAGTCCTTCAACAAAACACAGCAGAAGCCAAATTGTGTTGAATAAACAAATGTGAGTGATAATATTAGAGCTAGTCACTCTCTTCCTCCAGCTGCTGCTCCGGGACAGAGGCTTTCCCAGGCCAGCGCAGAGACACTTTCCCAGGCCAGCGCAGAGACACTTTCCCCCCGGGCATGTCCTACAACCTCCCCCTGGTTTCCTCCTTCCCGACCAGAGCGCCACAAAATATCGCAAAAACAATAGCATGGCAAAATTAGGTGATACAATATCCGTATCACAAGAAGTCACAAAACTGTATCCAAGATAGCTTCAATCAATTCAAACTCAATAATAAGTCCAAGATTACAAAGTTTGGAGTCAGTAGAACAGGGGTCCCCAACCTTTTTTACCCAGTGAGGTACATCACGTATAACTAGGCCTCTAGGACTGCCGAGATGATAATTCAACACAATGAAAGAAAATGACTGTAGTTTCAGTTCAATTATCTTTATCGTCAATTCTACTACACATTAAAAGCATGTGCAGGGAATTTAAATTTAGTGTCTCTCACACCAGTGATGAATAAAAAGACAATAGTAACACATACTGTACAAGCACAATTCTCTTCATACTTTGCTGTATTCACCTAAATGTCTAGAGATGTTTTGTTCAGAAAAGAAAAAAACATCTAAAATTTGACTCAACAAGCACATGTAGAAATCTGTGTAGGTTCTCAGTCGTACAGGAGTTGTCCACCGAAGGCAAACATTCTTCAGTCCTCATCTGTATCGGTACTCTGAATACAGTGTAGGATGTTTCACTCATTATCCAAAAAGCTTTGTCAGAATTGACATGCTCATGGGATTTTAAGAAGAAAACCAGTAGGAGGAGTAACCTCTAAGTCCCACCTCTCTTGGTTCTAAAGGTTAGAAAAATATATTGGCATATTCACACCTTGATTACTGCTCATTACCTTCCTATTGATTCAACCTAGGTTGATAAAAGTCTTCTATGAAGTAACCGTTTTGTCTCTGCAATGTAATTTCCTTTCCCTCTTCTTGGCAATGGATTGAATAAACTACAGACTTTGCCGAGCTACTTGGAAAGGGCTGGTGAGCAACTGGTTGAATATGGCTGCTGTAGGAGCTACTCAAGTGCTCAAGTGCAGACTCATTTTGGAAAAAATGGCCTGTAAAGTTTGTAACGTCGAGCTGTGTACCTTTGAGAACCTGGCGATATGATACAGTATGTACCTCGATACAGAGCCTTCTCAATCCAATTTGACACTGTTCGATACCTTTCAATAAGAAAACATTAATTGTGAACATATCCACTTACTCAAAAAAACTGAACTCTGTGTATTATCTTTAATTTATTGAAAAATAAAGAACATAAACTACATTTTGGTTAAATTGTTCTTTAAAGTGTTCTTTGGAGGGATCTCAGGGTTCGCAATACAAAATCTTTTTCCATGATTTTTTCCCCAGTCTTGCTGCTGTCTAATACCTGGGGGGAAGAACGATACTAAGAGTGTATGTACTGTATCTAGGTATCGATACTTTGAGCACATCCCTTGTTGGGGAGAAGCGGTGCATCACACTGAGTAACCATGTCAGTATTTGTGAATGAAAACAGCCATGGTGGAGTGACTTCAGGCAAAATCGTGAGTCGACAAAACATCATAACAGCAGAGTCTGGTAGACTTTTTACTTTGGCATTAAAAATAAGATGTTGGGGAGAAAACTACACAAAAATCTCTAAATCAACCACTGCATGAAAAATCCACGTCTTCACCCGCAGCGCCTCGACTTAATTTGGTTTGAAACGGACCGAAGTGGCTCTTAAGCTGAAGGTCATATACATCCATTTGAGCCGCAATGAATGGTGGCTATTCACGTAACGCACTGTGACCGAAACCCACTTAAACTGGGTTGAGGTATTCCTAGTGATGTTTGAACTGGCCTTGATGGAGACGTAGCGGCGCACGAATCACTACTGAGAGACATTATCGGGGAAATCGGGGCATGTAACACGATCCCGCGCCCCGACTGCTGAAACTGTATCCGCGGTTTGTCCTGAGGTGGCACATTTTGTCGGAGGAAGCAGCCTGGGACTAGTTAGGGAGAGTGAGTCTGAACAACGGCGAGGGATTCGAACGGCAAAGGACTGATTATGCCGCTCGTTCTTGGACATTTTTCTTTTTTGGGCCTCTGTTAGAAAAACACCTGCTTTCTCTAAAAGTAAAAAAAAAAATCCCGGGAGCCTCTGCCAGCGCTACACACTCTCAACGTTTCTGCAAGCCCCGACAAATGCAATTGAGCAGGTTTTAATCTTGGAATGTAGCCGAAAGTTGCCACTGGTGAATTGGAAATCGTCTCGTCCTTGTGAGACTGTCTGTAATGAAAAAATTCCTGCAACTATTTAAGTTTTGATGTGGTTAAGATCGTCTTTTGTATCGCCTTCGCCTGAGGGGCTTTGATTAGCGCAAAGCCACGCATGAGAAATGCAAACAGAAACAGTAATAACCATCACAATGCTAATATGTAAAAATGCAAGATTGCTCTGGGGGATGTTCAGCTCAAACTCACTATTTTGGGCCAGCTGTCAAACATATAAACTTGCACAGAGATACAAAAGCATTGCCTAATCTTCACAGTAAAGTTTAATCCTTGTATTGAGTCACTGTTTCGATTGGAACTTCAAAGGCCACTTTCACGAAATGCATTACAACATCTGCATTTTAATAACTCCTACAGACTTACACAAGTTTTTTTTTTCACAGGGATTGTTAAATATTGGATTATCTTTCTGATTTAATGAGTTTTAAACACAAAAAACTGCAAGATGAGTGGTTAGCGCTCCCGGGTTCGTATCTGGGCCGGACGGGACCTTTCTGTGAAGTTTGCATGTTCTCCCTGTGTCTGTGTAGGTTTCCTCCGGGTGCTCCGGTTTCCCCTACCACTAAAAACATGTACAATAGATCAGTGTTTTACTAGTGTGTCTGTGAGTGCGAGTGTGAGACAACGGATGGAAATTAGCCCAAGGCTACAACTAACTGGAGTAGTGTGTTTAAATGCATGAGTCACATGCACCGTCCCAGCCAAATAAGTAAATGCTTTTTGTTTTTTAATACAAGGATTTGGGTCATTTTTACATCTAAATTCTGTATTTCTCTGTGAAAATATAAAAAGACAGAAAACGTGAACTTCATTCTGCCAATAAAAGTTTCAAAATTATCTATAAAAAATCATAGGGAAAAGATTCAGTCTTTATCTGTACTCTGTAGTTGAAGTGTAGGACGCTTCTCTCTTTATCCAAAGAACTTTGTCAGCAAATGAGCAGAATTAACACGCTCAGGGGTCTTTTAAGAAGAAACCAGTAGGAGGAGTTAACCTCCAAGTCCCACCTCTCTTAGTTCTAAAGGTTGGAAAAACATCTTGGCCTATTCACACCTAATTCCTGCTCGACTTCCCTGGGCTTTGTTCTCAGGCTGTTCACTCCTATCTATGGTCCTGCTCTGGCCACTGGCCCAGCTTGATTAGCATGACATAGGGATGGTTTCTGTCTAAGGATGTTGTTGTAGATCGGTGCTAAATGAAATCTAAGTCCTCCATCGCGGTTCATGGATGGATTCTCTTTTTCAACCCCACGCTCAAGCCATCTATTCTTTTTAGCTAAAACCTTAACGTCACTGTCCTGAAATGAGTGATTGGTAGCTACACTTCAACTACAGAGGACAGATGAAGACTGAAGAATCTTTGCCTACGATGGACATCTCCTGTACAACTGAGAACTCACACAGATCTATAAAAAATGTTTGTCCTATTCACCTGCAGTGTATTGCCTCAATCTAAAAATGAAAACAAAGGAATCAAGTTTTTCAAAGCTCCTCTTGTGTATAATAAAACCCCAAAGATTCTGAACAGCGCCTTGTGGGAGTCCAAAAACTAAAATCCTACAAAATCTGCTCAAAACAAATCTTCGTAAATAATATCAACAAAATAAAACCTTAAAATGAAACCTGGCTCTATCCATTATTTAGATTTTGCCACCGAAAACACAGGCAATTTTGGCCATTTTCTGTCCTCATTCACCTGCAGCATGTCGACTCAGTGCCAGTAACGGTTCTAAAATGGCGTGACAAATACAAAGTGAATAAAGAATCTTCGCCTCCCGCAGCAGCCCTGGAGTCGGCCTCATCGAACGCGAGCTAATGATACAGTAGGCTCGCTCGGCTCAGCCGCTGGAAAGCCTTGTGTTATGGTAAGTGAGTTGAAAATGGTCACGCTCCCTCGGCTGCGGCCCTCCCCCAGGCGCTGTCAGTGTAATTTCAGCTTTAAAGAGGCGTGAGGCATGTCATCCCTCCGTGCTCACTCCGCCTCGGCTTCCTGTCTTTATTCTTTTGCGAGTGGCAAGAGGAGAAGGAGGGGAAGAAAGGAACATTCGTCGCCCGTGTATAGGAGCGAGATGCGGATGTGTGGAAAGACGCGGCGGTCGCATGAGGCAGTGACACACGTGAGCAGAGAGGTTGAAAACAAAAGGCTTGTCGAGGATATGAAGGGTTAAATCACTGGCGACACGACTCACGCTAGATCTGGGTTGGAGGCCACGCGCTACAGGTGAATTGTAGAGTTGCGGGCAGCAATTGTGTCGTAGTTGACTATAGTAACTAACTGTCAAAATGCAGATTTCTAGTCTTAGTTTACTGCTAATTCCTCTGTAATTCCTGGGCCAATCCACGTGAAACAAAAGGAGTCACAAAGTTCAATGTCTTCTCTGTCAGCACATTTGAACTAAGGTCTAATTATTTTCTCAAAAACTTGTCCAAAAGGTGGTGACAATATTGACCAGTAGAAAGGACCTTCAGCCATAAGAATAATACGGCAGGTTTGTGAATCCAATCACTATCAAATAATGATCAGGAAAACATTTGTCAGTTTTCTTGTATTGGCACCTGCTCCAACTGAATTACAGTGAGGAAAAAAATATTTAGTCAGCCACAATTGTGCAAGTTCTCCTACTTAAAAAGATGAGAGAGGCCTGCATGGAGGAATGGGCCAAAATACCTACAACAATGTGTGAAAGCCTTGTGAAGACTTACAGAAAACCTCTGTCATTGCCAAAAAAGGGTATATAACAAAGTATTGAGATGAACTTTTGTTATTGACCAAATACTTATTTTCCACCATAATTTGCAAAAAAATTCTTTAAAAATCAGACAATGGGATTTTCTAGATTTTTTTGTCACATTTTGTCTCTCATAGTTGAGGTGTACCTATGATGAAAATGACAGGCCTCTCTCATCTTTTTAAGTGGGAGAACTTGCACAATTGTGGCTGACTAAATACTTTTTTTCCCCACTGTAGATGCCGATACACCAGCGCAACCTATTTGAAACTTTTGCTGTAGATACTTATGTGAGGAGGTTTTCTGTCAACTGAAGTTTCCATATCAAAATA
>OMNZ01017474.1:5732-20183 GCA_900303255.1 Lesueurigobius sanzi
ATTAAATATTCCTTAAAAACATGTACCAGTAACACTTAACACTATAGAAGAACCCGCTGTGTTCCAGTTGCCACCTCCTTGTTGGCACCACCATCCCGTGTGATGTGAAAGCCATACGGTTATGACAACAATAAAAGGCCATGGCGTAAATGGACCAGCAGGCCCTGCCTGGCCCTTAACTAAGCCAGTGGTGCGTTAAAAAGCCAGGGGAGCCCAGCTGCCCTGACTAAGTGTAAATGTGGTGCGGTTAAAAAATCAGGGGAGAGCCCGCTCAACCCCTGACCAAGTGTGTGTGTGTGTGTGTTAAAAAGCCAGGGTGTAGCCCACCTACCCTAACTAAATGTTTGTGTGAACAATGTATGCAACCTATGCTAATGGTGCGTTTAAAAGACTGAGATCTCGCCTGCCCTAATTCTGCATAAATTAGGAGGTAATGGTGACAGCAACATTTATTGCAATATTGTGGAGAGGCTCACAGTATTTTAATGTAGCTCACGATATTGTGTTTACGGTGATAATGACAAATATAATTACTTTTGCCAGTCACCAGACCATTTATTGTTATATTTATGGATCATGACAACATAAAACGCTGGCGACTTTGTGCTTTCACATCAATATGATGTGCCCTCTGCTGGACTGGTGTGGAATTCCTTGCTTTAAAAAAAATATTGGGTACTCCCTAGTGGCTAGATTGAGCATTTTAATTATTTCACAGACAGGAATGGGCTAGACTTACTTTAAAACATTTTTTTCCCTTAATTCTTAATTAAAACTGGAATTTTCAAAATAGAAATCTAGCTACAAATTCGATAAGTCGATTAAAATTGTTTTTTTTGGTTTGTTTTTTTGCCCAGCCCTACGTGTAGTTTACAAAGTTTTGTTCCACGGGAGCCTGCTTATGCTTGTTTTTTGACGGATACCTGCTTTTTTAATATCGTAACACGACCATGACGATATCGAGGCACTTTTACTCCCGTTACATCCCTAATTTACACATATTTATTGATATTGTCTGCTTCATTAAGCTTCTCTCGCACAGAACAAAGAACAAAACACAGACCTGTTACTTTGGCAGTGAATTTAATGAGCGGTCCTTTCAAATTGTGTCACTGAAGTTCACATGTTTTTAGTCACTTCTTTTCATTTTTATTTAGTCAACGAACATATGTGGAGATTTTAGTCATAGTTTTACTCTCAATAAAGGTGCATTGTGGAACATTTTATGCAGGGGAAAGTGGCTGTATGGGTGGTAAGTATGGAACCTTTACTTTCTATCACATTGCCCTTTATGACGCTCCAGGATTTCTCCTCTCCTTTTTTATTTTAGGGTGACTGGTAGGTTTTCACTGCATTGCCATGGTTCCATCAGCCAAGAAAACCTAACAAACCCCTAAAAAACTGATCCTGGAATTGTCATAAAAACCAAAGGCACCATGCGAACAACCCATACAGCCACTGGGTCACTTAAAGTATAATAATAGTAAAGTCAAATACGCACCAATACTGTATCACGTGTATTATTTCCCACATGAAAAGTTCCACAATGCATTTTGGTTGACTAATAAAAACTAATTAAAAATGTAAAAAAAAAAATATTTGCATAAAAAGTTCCATAATGTATCTTTTTAAATACTTAATGTAATGTAATGTAGTTTTCATCTAATTTACAACAGCAAAAATATCACTGTGCCTAAAATTATGACGAAATATTTCAGTCAACGAAATTAACAATGTCTAATTTTTGACAATTGAATCATAAAAATGAATAAATGTCGTTCCTTAAGTGCAAATGGGCAAAAAAATACTTAATTTAAATGGGACAAAGGTTCCTTATCAGCATGCTTGGGGTGTTTCAAATGTAATTAAATTAGAAGGAAAGAAAGTTGCAACACAGCATTCCAGTCTAAAAATATTACAGTAGTTTGTAGCACTTGATGTGTCATGTCCCCTTCTGCCCTTGCTGCTTCATTAAAATATTTGTCTTCTTCAGGAAAGGTAGTGACTCCAGAGAAGATCCTGGAAGCTAAAGAGGTCTACAGAGAACACTTTCAGGACGACGTTTTCAATGAGACGGGCTGGAATTACATTTTGGAAGTATGTTATAGTTCATTCTGCACTGATAACTGTGGCTTTGACATTGATGCAGCATGGTGTATGTTGAGACTCAAGGACGTGCTGTGAACTTGGGCCATCTGCTGCAACAGTGAAAGTGTTTAGTTCATTGCTACTATAAAGCAATAAAGTTTTTTGGGACATCGAGAAGGGAGAAACCATATTATGCACAGATTGTATACTGTGAAACTGACTGACATGCATGCAAAAATGGAATTTCTTATTTAAAACCTTTTTTTTCAAATACTTATGAATGATCTGACACAGCAGATCGTCCATTAGAAGTGAAAAACCGGCACTGGTCGTTGGCATAAAGTTTCCTGTGATATGTAAACATTTGGGCCTTTGCATCCCTTTGTTTCTCTCCATGTCTCTACGTCTTTGTTTGGTAGAAAATACACCCCACACCATACACACCACACACCATAGAAAAATATGGCATTTGTTAAAGTAGTTGTGGGGCAGACTGTGAAAGCGTAGTTAATGCTAGCCGCAGTTAGAATTAGCCGCTGTTAGATGCTAGTGGTTACCAACATTTTTAGCTTCACAGAGAAACGGGCAGAAATAGTTTTTGTTTTTACATGAATTAAACTGGTACAAAGTAGTTTAAGATGTAGATGTCTCTCTGTCACAGTCAAACATAAACATTTTCTCATGTAGCATCAGTGCTAACATGATTGTTACTGTTAGCATATAGCATGTGTACAACAAAAGCAGTGTTTTCCACAGATTTTCAGGAGACTATGGTGCGGTCGGCAACCAACCTAAGGGGCGGGTCCGGTGGTCCTCCCCCGGGAGAAAATTTTAAGACTTAGTTGCATTTTCCTGCATTCTGGCGCATTTTAAACAATAAACAAAAACGTTTGTAACAGGCCATTTTATTGTTGTGAAAAGGTTAGTTAGTGCAAATGAAAGCAGGGGGTACCAGACATCTCACAGAGTCAATTGTTCTGATGTGCATTGATAAAAATTATATTAAAAAATAAATAATAATAATAAAAATAGAAAATACACAAAAATAATTGTATAAATTGGTCTAATTACCTGGGTTTAGATGCAATAATAAAATCATTTTTTTGCTTTAATTTAATAGTTAATGCCCCCACAGTGCCCCCCAGAACCTGAGTTTCTCTGCTCTGCCCCTGCATCAAAGCCGCATTCCGCTCCGCTCACACCACTTTCGCTTCCCTCTTTCTGAAGTCTCTCACTCTTCGCGATGAGCACAGGCTTCAGAGAACACTACACAGGTGTTCTCAGAGTCTGAACTCGTGCTTTCTAATGAACTTATTACGTTATGTCTGTTGTATGAACGGGCATCACTCTAAGCTCCGTGTGTTAATCATTGGCCGCATTGACAGAAAATTCTGTAACTCTTTCTCATCGTTCTCATTGAATTAAAAGGCCGTTTTGTCAATTGTATTAAAAAACGACAGTGCAAATATTGTGCGAAGTCATTCAATCAGTCATCAGTACTCAGATAATTTAATAGTTTGCTAGTTAGTTTAATAGCGGGACATTTTCTAAAGCGCGCAGGAGAGCCACGCTCCTCGTGTTCATGGGCAAATCTGGCTACAGACCGCTCCTCCGATCTCATTCACATCATCTGACCTACAGAAGCTGAGCAGAATCGACAGTCATAGAACCACGATGATACTTTGTAAATAAAAGACTTGTCTCTCTACTGCTGCCCATCCACTCTGACCCTCCGCCTCATCACTGTGCGCCAGGAGAATGAGCCACAGTCTTAGAGCTGCTATATCATTTGGCAAAACCAGTTTGGAAATAAATATTAAAGGACTTTCTCTCTCACTTACGCAGACTTGAGTTTTCAAATATTGTGAACCTTGTACTATGAGCATCCTACAGACATAAGCTTTAAGTTTACTCCATCAAGACGTCCTCAAACAGCCTCACTTTAGCTTCATGCGGGAAAAAGGTTGATTAAAAAAAATACAATTTCCATGCATGTTTTGCAGTCGACACGATTATTCGATTAACAAAATAGTTGTTAGTTACAGCCCTTACTGAAAACAAACAAACCTTGCTGATTGTTGTCGTGTGTTATTTAACGAAAGAAGCAATGCAATGTTAAAAGCCAAATAATCGTTTTCCCTTTGAGCCAGCGTCCACAGTTTAGTTCACACAGTCCTGATAGAGATCTTGACGCACTCCATTGATACATTGATGCATGCCCCGTTACTGTAGATGCCGCTCTGAGTGAGTCTTTTCTTGTGCTTGCAGAAGTACAATGGACACCTTCCCATAGAAATCAAGGCAGTGCCGGAGGGGAGTGTCATTCCTAGAGGAAACGTTTTGTTCACGGTGGAGAGCACAGACCCGGAGTGCTACTGGCTCACCAACTGGGTGGAGGTAAGTCCTGTCATTGTGCGTCCTGTCTGTGCCCACAGTCGAAAGTGTCCCGGTCCGACCTAGGAGGACGAGGCGATTTAGGGGACGCCTCGGTGCCGGCGTAAAAGGGACTCCACCCTGACACTGGAAGGTTCACACGAGCTTTGCTATTGATCTGGAAAAGGGTTGTGTTCATGTGACGTCTCAACATTCTATAAAAGTTCAGTATTGAGTGTGTTTACATGCAGTCGAGTATCCTGGTTATTAATGGGGATTTTAAGTATCCTGGTTTTCTCTGTGTCCATGTAAACACAATATCCCTGTTTCAGTTTTCTGGATAAGCCAGTATCCAGGTTATTAGAAACCAGGATACTCTCACAGGGATATTCCCACAGTATCCAGGATATTGGGTCATGTAAACGGAGTATCCTGGTTTCTCACAGCTGCTGACGTAATGCAACTTCAGAGACAAATATGGCAGGAATTTGCTCAAGTTTTAAATATCTTCTAAAAATAAAGAAAACTTTACAAAACAACAGAAACAGGATGTAGTTCCAGGGTCATCTGCTAAGATTTTGAACTAAACTGTCACTTTGGGATAGCTCTTGTCCCTGTGTTTAGAGAAATGGGTTAAAATGGAAAGAGTTAGCAACATTGCTAAAGTGTTTAGCTCCTGACCGTATTTGTCGTTAGCCCCGCCCCCCTCTGGAGCCTAAATATCCAGGATACTGTTGTTTCCCATGTAAACAGGAATAGGAGTTTCCAGGTTTCTCCGAGCGCATGTAAACATCATATCCAGAATACTGTCATAACCAGGATATTACTAATAACCAGGATACTCCAGCGCATGTAAACGCACTCATTGAGGTGGTGGGAAGCTGAAGATTTCACAGTAGTTTCTATGGTTACTGTCAAGTGCGGATTTGTTGATCTTACTTTTGATCAATGTCTCTGTAATTACTGGAACAAAACACATGAAACAAAAACAGCCACGGAGTTCAATGTCTTCCCTGTCAGCATGTATAAAGGGAGGCCCAATTATGTTCCAAAGGTGACCAAAAGTAGTGACAATATTCATAAGCATGTGCATGATGTTGGCTATTAGAAGTGGCTTTCACCCATAAGAATAATGGCAAGTTTGTGAATAACTATCAAATACAGTAATAATCAAAATCTCGTATTGGCCCTTGCTCCATCTGAGATTATGACATTGTTACATTCTAAAACATGAACTCGACCTACTCACTTGCTGCGCATTTGCTGTGCATATGGATTTAGATTATTATGGTCCCTTACTTTTCTGTCTGTAGTTCCCTATTTAAATACAGTGATGTGAGTAGTTGCCCGATCAAAGTATAGTTACACAAAATGAAACCTGTCAACCTGGATAAAAATGGGTACTATATTTTAAGGCAGAATAACACGGAAGTGAGTGGGGGAGAATCCTTTAGGAGCGTCATATTACTGCACAGAGGTCGAAGTGGTGTTATTCCACCTTAAAGTATAGTACACGTTTTTATCCGCTTAGAAAATTGACAAGTTTAATTTTGTGTAACTATACTTGGATCGTGTAACTACTCACATAACTGAATTTAAATAGGGAAAATGTGGAGGAGCTTGGTGGCTTCTAACTTCAACCTCTGAGAACCCCTGTGGAATAGTTAGCGGAAACTAAATGGTGACAACATCTTTGGCGTTGTTATGTTACATAACGCTCAAAGTCCAGACAGGTAAGCATCAACGCGTCAAAGCTCATGTAAGAACACATCTCAGGATGAAAAATAGTGGCCTATTCCTTTAAGGGCTTTTCACTGGGCAAGGACCATGTTACTCAGTTTAGTATTCCTTTGAGAGTTGAATAGTTATCTAAATATTTAGAAAGGCAAAAATCTCAGACTGAGAAAACGGCAAGACTGGTGGTAGCGCAATTCTTGTCCATAAAGCAGTGTTTCTTCAATATTAAACTTTGACAGCTGCTCTTGTACGGCTGACGACCTTTGCACACTCGATTGCTGCAAGAACCTTGAGATCTTTTTATTTTGGCATTGAGCCCCAACAACTCTTCATCTTATCACCTTGTTTTTCCTAATGGTGTTCCAGTGTCAGTATTTTTATTGCTGAGCTAAAGAAGGACATTCATATCCGACACTGCAAAAGGTAATCTAGAAATGAATGAAATCTTCTTGAAGTACATTTGCCCTTGATTCCAGTGACTAATTTCAAGAAATCTAAGTTGTTTACACTTAAATTAAGAAAAAAAATGAAATTGCTCTCAAAATTAGATAAAGAATCTTAATTTACTTGGAATAAACTAGCAGATTGCTTGAAAGTAGTCACTCAGATCCATTTCTTGAAAATTTTACTTACAGTATATCTAGATTACTTTTTGTAGTGTAGCTACCAGTACCAATAGTCAGAATCTATTAGGGTGGTTCAAATTTCATGACTTTTGAAATCTTGAACTCTCACATCTTTTATCTATTTCACATTATGTAGGCCAAACTTTATTGCGCTTGGATAATGTTTAGGGTGTGCTTATTTACTCACTGCATTGAGCACACCCTAAATGATAGTGCATCAACCTGATATGTGGCATATATTATTTATAACCAATAGAGAAGTAAATGAGAGGGTTAGAGACTTATATTTCCTAAAATAAATGTTTTATATTGCAATTTGAACCACCCTAATATCTTTTTTCTATACCAATAGAAAGCTAATATCTGAAGTGATTGTGTTTTTTTCTTTTCCTGATAAAGCTGCTCAAATAATACGGTTGCACAGTGGTTGATTTTAGGTATTCACTAAAAACTTTTACACATGACCTGACAATAAGCCCACAATGACCCATAAACACATCCATGTCTTTATACAGCAACTCAAATGGCATTAACAAGCTGCATAAATGTCAGCCCTGTGTGATATGAATGTGTGAAATGGAGAGTGTAATGAGCAGTTCCATGCTTTGAATTAATGAACAGATCCTGGGTTTTATAGAAGAATGCCTCTTAATTTAATCATCACCGTGACTCACTCTTGTCGCTGCAACAGTTTTATGAAACCAATCCCTCGTCGACATCATCATCTTTATTTGCTCGACTCAGGGTTCATAAGAAACGCAACACAAACAAACAATGCAACACAAATAAAATAAGGATTGTATCGCTAAGCATTATGGGATTTGCAGCAGGCTTTCCATAATAAGCTAATGGGGATTTTTAAAAAGACATCAATACTAGGTTATGGTTCACATGAAAGCATTTGGACACTACGTTGTGTTCGATGGATCTACCAGCAGTGACTCTGCAGCTAACAGACTTGGTCCACGGCTCTTTTCTCCACTTTTTATACAGTTTAAAAAATGATAGATGCAAAAATGTATCTAAAAATAAGTAAAAGTTTCTTGAAAGAACATAATTAGACCTTGTAGTACACGGGTAGTACACGGGTCCAACCCGGCAATTCTTCGCATTTATACATGTGTGGCTATCTGGGTAAAAGACGGGTGCAGGCTGCGTGGCGTAGTACAGTATGTGTGAATAGGCTATATCTCTGAAGAAATCTGAGTGAACCACTGTAACCCAGCCAAAGTCATATTACATTATCATTTTTTTCCAATAATGAATTTAGGAACTTTACTCAATGTGAGAGGGTCTTAATTTTGCAATTAATTTTAAATGTTGATATTAATATCTGCAAATATCGGATATCGGCCACAGCAGTGAGGCAAATATCGGATATCGATATCAGCAGAAAGTTTTCATGTCGGACCATCCCTACTTTTCAACTCTGTCCGGGTGTACTCTGAGTGTCTGACTGAACTCATTTATTTGCTCTAAAATTATTGGCACACTTATGTCAATGTAAATGTATGTGAATGTAGGCCACAGCAAAGTTGACAACGTGAATGGAGACAAAATTCTGGAGAATTCGCAATGCGATCAGCTGCTTTGCAGAATATCCATAATCCGTAGCCCTAAACTTAATAGGCAACATAGCGTAATATTTAGGCCTGGTCGTCATCTTGGCCAGTAGTAATTATTTTTACCAGTCATTTTGTATTTCAAAGTGGCCTAAAGCATGACAACAGGCTACGGACGTGTTGCGCGTAAGGCCTGAGATGGCAGTCACGAGTAGAAAATTGACAACTGCCTTGTTAAGGTGAAATATTTTTAAATCCACAAATTTTAACTTGTCAAGATATCACTTTTTGCAATACACACTCCCAAAAAGTGTTGTTAGAAAGTGGATAAGTAAAACAATTATTTATTAGTAAAGAGACAATGTGTTCCGTTGAAAATAACTTTTATGTCACAATACGACTGAGGGAACATGGTGGACCCACTGCTAAGAGTGCACTAACAAGGCGCGCACGCTGGTCTATTAAAAGTAACGAGTGGACACACAATGAAACACTCACGCATACACACACTCGGTCACTCTTTACAACTGATATAAATATTCACAAACGCTACTCATACCTCCGAGCCCTGCTGGGATAAATTTAGACTCTTGTCCTTGAACACATCACCAGGTCCAAATAACTTGCTATAACTGTCACATTACTGAATACTTTTGGCCATATTATTTCAGTGCTTTTGTTGCTGCATATATAGTTTGATTTTTGGCTGTTGACCTAGAAGTGTTTCCACAATAGGTGACTATTTTGAGTCTATATCACTATATTGAGAGAGCTAGCAAGTTAATATATTATACTATATCTAGGCACCAGGACTTTCAGCCATAAGAATAATATGGCAGTTTGTGAACCCAATCACTACCAAATAACCATGAGGGAAAACATTTAGGCATTTTCTTTTTGGAAATTTCTTTCAAACACTGTTTCTTTTCCATAGAGTTGTATTAGCAGCTGCTCCAGCTGTAATAGAATGCTATAATGTGAACGCAACCTATTGGTTAAAAATTGACTCCACAGCTCATGAGACATGACAGTGATTTACAATTGGCTCTAAAATTGACTGTGGAGCGAACACTAGCTTGACTCGGAAAGTTCTGCACAGTCAATTTTAAAGCCAACTGTAAACCGCTGTCACGTTTCATGAACCGTAGTTCGTACATACAGTTGTGGCCAAAAGTTTACATGCCCTGATAAAATGTCAGGGTATGTAAACTTATGCATTTCATACAATATAAATGATAACACAAAACCTTTATTTCACTCATGGTTAGTGGTTACGTGCCGTTTATTGTCAAAAAACCTGTTTGCACTTTTCAACTAAACTAGCCAAAGGTCCCTGACCAAAAGTTTACAAATTGTGCAAGTTGAAACAGAGAGTCCAATTTTGTCAGTCCTGTATTTCAGCTGAAGTGAGTTTTTCTTTGCTCCTGAACAATTTTCCTGGCAGTTGTTGAAGGTCATGTAAACGTTAGATCAGGGACATTTGAGTAGTTTCAGTTTCATTATGATTTCAAAAGAGTAAACTCAGTTCTTTGGCAATTAATGGCTTCGCACAACCACTAACCATGAGAGGAAATAAAGATTTTTGTGTTATCATTCATATTCTATGAGAAATGGCTGAAATATTTTAAAAGGGTATGTAAACCTTTGACAGCAACTGTTTGTGTTTGTCCAAATGGTGAACGCTCACCAGTAAAGGCTGGACAAACCACCTCCAGTGTTGCTGCCATGCAAAACACAGAAAGTCTGCAGGAGGTTAAATAATCTTAAACATCTTATACATCTGCATGTCCAAGTTGAGGTAATGGCTTACTTTACAGAATAATTGTCTAACTGCCAAAGGCAGGGACCCAAAAGAACCATGTGCAGTACTGCGTTGGTTATGCAAAAGTAAAAGTGAAACAGTGATATTATTATAAAATATCTTTTGACAGTCACACCGGGTTGCTTCCAGTAATGCCTATATAATGTTATCATTATATAGGCATTACTGTAAAGATCAATATATTCATTTCTCAAAATAATTGTGACTCAAAAATATTTAGAATTGTGGTATCACTATCTATAGCCAATATATACCCAAAGATATACCAGGATATTTCTATAGTTCTATGCAAAAGTATTGCCCGGTTGTAAATGAATAAATGGGTATTGTTGTCTGTCTGCCTTTTAGTTGTTTTTCTGTTGTGTTTTTTTGTTTTGTTTTCAAGCAGATAGATTGTAGCATTGCCCAGCTAAAGTATATATTGTTAAATAATTTTGCAAGTCTGGCCAAGATCCAAGCCTTTAGTTATGCACATATTTTCTGTTGATACATGCGTTTGGACCCAGAGTTGGCACAGGAGTTCGGGAGATGTATTTTTCCCAGACGACTTCTTGTTCTAGCCCGCCGCCCATCTCTGATCCCTTTTGAGCCGGTTAGTTTTGGGGTTTATCCCCAGATGAACGGTCGGAAAGCAGATTGATTCGAACAGACATCTCCAGTCTTTGCTGAGCTTCCTTTCAGCTCAACAATTGGTCTCAACCTCAGCTTTGTACTCAGCCAGAATGACTAAGGATAAGTGACTTCACTAGGCTTCCTCATTCCTGAAAACAATGTCTTTTTTGTTGTAAAGGTTTTGAGAAATTTGTTTTTTTTATCTTCCTTTTAACTGGGAATTTCTCAGAATAATCGTGACAAAGATTTATTTGAATTGTGACTTGACTTCCCTATCTATTTTCACATTGGAAATATCAACCTGAACGCGGCATGAGGTAATAAGCGGGCTAAGTCCAGACATGAGTCAAAATTATCCCGAGCGCTAAGTACCACTCTGAATTTAATGCCTATCCTTGAGTGCCTATGCAAGTGGAATAGCGCTCTATGAATCCAGATCATTTACCATCCTCCATCCCTTATGTACATTTTATAGATAGATGTAGAAGTCACACCAAGCAATCAATTTAACAAATGCATGTAATGCCATAAAACTCTATTAAGAGAGTTTGTCCGTCATCTTTTCCCTGAGTAACAGCGATTGTAACTTGATTTCGAAAAGCACCAGGCCGTTGATGAAAAATTAACGTTTTAATAAAGACATGTAAAAGTATGTAATTTAAAACAACATAAATATTTTAATTTAGTTTTAGTCTTTTGATGAAAATGTAATTTAGTTTTAGTCAAGATTTGTTCTTTTCAGTTTTAGTCTCATTTTAATCAACGGAAATTTAGTCGACTAAATCTATAAAATTAATTTGGTCAAATTTACATTCAGTTTATTGTTTTCAAACACATTTAATGATATTCTGTGCTTCGTGGAGCTTTTCCCACATGAACAAAGCACAGACCTGTTCCTTTTGCCGTGAATTAAAATTATATTGGGCTCTTTCAAACTGTGTCACTGAAGTTCACATGTTTTTAGCTCCTTTATTTTATTTTAGCTAGCTTTATTTTGAAAAAATATGTGGGCATTTTAGTCAAAGTTTTAGTCTTTACTCTCTTTAATTTAGTTTTAGGCTAATTTTAGTCCGCAAAAATATTTCTTTGACAAAATATTTTAGTCTATAGCTGGATTTCCACAGAGACAGAACGGGATGGAGCAGTGTGTCATGAGTGTGTCCACAGCCTTTAACGAACCGTACCAGCAGCTCCCAACTCCGATCACTTCAGGACTATGTTCTGGAGCACTTTGCTTTGTGGAGTGGTTTGGGAGGGGGGGGGGGAGGCTCTAATACGCACAGACATGTAGGATTTAGATGAGGAAAAATGCATTTGACCAAATACTAAGCCTAAAAGTAGAAACAATTATAACTTGATCATATTAAGCACAGTGCTGACCTGTTTTGGCGTTAGTGCTGTGTTCTGTGAGAACAGCAACATAAATTTGAGCTAAATATGTAGCAAAACAAAGCTAGCTTGATTGCAAGGTTGGAGACTCACTTCGATAATTACAAAAAAACATGTATTTCTTGTTTGAAAAACATTTAGTAAGATCTAACACTATATTACAGCATAATGAGTTGTTAAAACTTAGTGCAGTGGCAGAGAGGTAGAATTGAAAGTAAAGTTATAAAATAGCAAAAAGTATTTCTTCTTCTGCTTTACCGGCATGAACGTAGCTCCACTACGCCCTTTAGTGGCCACTCCCAATAGGCTCCAGAGCACTAGAAATGCAGACTAGTGGGAGATGTTTTAACCAAACCAAACCGCTCTGACGCTCTCACTGAACCGTTCCGCACCAGCCAAAATGAGGTTTATGCAATTAAAACAATTTACAAATGTGTGCAGCACCGCCGCTTCCTATACGCTGGTAACACGCTGTGCGTGGGGCACCAAGTGCCCCGAGGGGCACCACATTGATGACTGATTGAATGACTTTGCACAATATATGCGCTGTTGTTTTTAATACAATTGACAAAACGGCCTTTTAATTCAATGAGAACGATGAGGAAGAGTTACAGAAGCCAAAAATTTCTGCTTAGGGCACCAAAATGGCTAGCAGCGGCCCTTAATGTGTGATTCAGATAGGCTCTCGGTGGTATGTCCAAAGCAGCATGTCCAAAGCAGCGTTTTTACTTGAACCTTAATTACTTTTGCCAAACATAGTTTTCATAGCAAATGAATAAAAAGCTCAAAACTCCATCACCAAACTCATTGATTGGTCCATTTCATTGACATTAGATGTTCACAAACAGTTTTACCCTTCAATGTGGGGGGGGGAGTCTCAATTTGGCAAACAAATTCCCATCATGTCCCAGTTTTTACCGTGCAAAATCTGATCACCCTAGAGACGTTTCGCCACTCTCCTCATGAGGCTTTGTCTGCAAACTAATCGTCTTTTTGCAGGTTGTATTTATGCCGATTCTATTGCGCTTAAAACAGATCCTTGAGTGCACGAGCGGTCGGGTGAAGTTGTTCATACTGTACATTGACTGTATTGCATGCTTTGTCTTTATTTCTTCTAGACCATTCTGGTTCAGATTTGGTACCCCATCACAGTCGCCACAAACTCCAGAGAACAGAAGAAGATCCTGGCCAAGTACCTGTTGGAGACCTCGGGAAACCTGGAAAAACTCGAATACAAACTACATGATTTTGGCTACAGAGGCGTGTCGTCACAAGAGGTACCTACTTGGTTCTCAAACTTTTTTTCAGGTGACCCATTTTTTTCATTGGTGACCTTTTGCGACCCACCTCTCCTCCCCCTTAGTAAGGTCTACTACAAATATATTATGATGTATCATAGACAAAAATTCTTCAGTCTTCATCTGTACTCTGTAGTTGAAGTGTAGGACGTTTCGATCTTAGTCCAACGAACTTATATTATGATATAATATAATTAAATAGGCCTAATAGGTTCTCATTAGGTGTGTGATGATAAAACGTTTTTCCGATATGTATCACAATATTTTGTGGCACGATACCAATACTTAGTAATATTTATACATTTGATGATGTCATGCATATTAATGAGGCTGTAAAATAATCACACATGTTTCTTTAGAAATTGTGATATACAGTCAGTTATACAGTGAGTCCCACAAGTATTTGCACACCCTGCAATTTTGCAAGTTCTCCCACTTAGAAATTAGGGAGAGGTCTGAAATGTTCATCATAGATGCATTTCCACTGTTAGAGACATAATTTAAAAAGAAAAATCCGGAAATCACATTGTATGATTTTTTTATGATTTATTTGTATGTTACTGGGGTTCATAAGTATTTGCACACATGAGAAAATCAGTGTTAATATTTGGTACAGAAGCCTTTGTTTGCAATTACAGAGGTCAAACGTTTCCTGTAGTTCTTCACCAGGTTTGCACACACTGCAGAAGGGATTTTGGCCCATTCCTCCACACAGATCTGTTAGGTTTCAGGGCTGTCGCTGAGCAATATGGAGTTTCAGCTCCCTCCAAAGATTTTCTATTGGATTTAGGTCTGGAGACTGGCTAGGCCACTCCAGAACCGTGATATGCTTCTTATGGAGCCACTCCTTGGTTTTCCTGGCTGTGCTTCGGGTCATTGTCATGTTGGAAGACCCAGCCACGACCCATCTTCAATGCTCTGATTGAGCATCTCACAATACATGG
>OMNZ01017488.1:0-16852 GCA_900303255.1 Lesueurigobius sanzi
ATCATTACACTAATGTAACCTGTTTGTACTGTATTGTACTTATACATGTGACCTTTCTGTATGTATGTAACTGACACAGGAGATGTGAGCATGATGTGCTGTACCGGAAACAAATTCCACCAACTCTGTTGTGTGGCCATTAATAAATGATTCTGATTCCGGAGGTTTAGGGTTAGTTTGGATTAGTTGGAGCTAGTGTTGTCCTAGTGTGACGTCATTTCCGATGGAGCAGTGGAGCTCCACTAGTCACGTTTACTGTAGGAGCTACTAAAGTGGAGATGTTGTCCCCACAATGTGAGAAATATGCATATTGAAGTTACAATTTATGGGAAATATAGTTCTATAGAGAAAAGTTGAATCAGTGTAATAATTACACATTGGTTTACAGGCGGAAGTTTATGTGAACCCTGACCATGATATGAGTAATGCTAAGAAATTGTGTAAGAAAAAGTGTTTATTGAACCTTCTGACAAATAGAAACAAAAATGTATGTCATATTCATTTTCTTATAAGTTATTATTATTTTTGTTACATTAGGTATTTGTGTGTGTGAATGCATGTAAAACACATAATTAAATACATATAAAATTTTACTCTAAACATACCTAATGGTGTTATTTAAACTAAGAAAAAATAGAAGAAGATTTGATATATATGTTTCTTTACTGAAGCCTAAATGCAATACATTCCAATGGACACATTTGCATAAATGACCAATATCATTATTTTATGACCTGCTGTATCAAATTTGATACACACGTTTTCAACATGATTTTAAAATGTTTTTTTTTTAAATATTTACATTATATCAATCCCCTAAAAATTCCTTTTGAAATATCAGTAACAATTTGAAAGTTTTCTTACCTAAAAATATAGAATTTTCCAAAAATCCACACTTGTGGATCACAGAGTGCCGGCAGCCATTTTAGATGTCTGAATGGCCAATTTCTGAATTACTTTGGTTGCTATGGTTTCCAGGTGCATTCGGCAGTTACAACACAGGAAGGTAGGACAAACTCAAGCCTACACAGGGTATCTACACAGGGTCTTAAGAAGTCTAAAATTTGTAAATCCAAATTTAAGGCCTTAAAAAGTCTAAAATGAGCCTATTTGGTGTTAAATCCATGGTAAATTGGTCTTAAAAATTCACGTGTTTGTCCCAATTATTTGCTCACAATTTCATTTAAAAAATAAATGCACAGAAGCGTATCCATGAGTATACTGCTCGTTTACACGGTCCGAGAAGGTGAAGAGATGCCTCCTTTGTAGCAATGAACTGTCGCTAAAGGTCACAGTGTCGACCCGGCTTACGTCTCCAGTAGGCCCACGCCCGTCCACGCCCGTCTGCACCCGCGCCAATGGAGCATGATCACTCTCCTCTGTTTTTATTCTGGGCAAATGCAAAGTTGCCGCAGACACGGGGAGAAGAACATGCACACTCCACACAGAAAGGCCCCGTCCTGGCCCAGGATCTAACCCGGGACCTTCTAGCTGTGTAGCACAAGCTAGAAGGGACATTTGCGCTACCAATGCCGCCAAATGTGATACAAATGGTTATACAGGGTTAAGAAAGGCCCAAAACTGAATAATGTGTTTTTTTCCTGCAGTGTCTCCCCTTAAAATGTAAAATCGGAGATGACCCTGTGTGCCACTTGCCACAGTTTGAGAACCTCTGCCTTATCTAATGCAAACTACCCCTGAGCTATATTTAGCATAAACCTATGAAGATGCAGTTAAACACTGAAGACCTCTGCTTGAAGGCATTGGTAGAGCAAACATTGTGACTGCAGCATCCTGGAGACATTTGACCCAATTTGCCATTCAGAGCACCCCCCAAATCGCTCTTATCTGTTAACGGGATTTTGGCCCCTCCAGTGTGAGCCAGAGCATGAATAATGTTGATTTTCGACATTCTTGAACGAGCACAGGGTTCCCGCGGGGTCACGACATGGGAAGAGAGAAAGAGTGACTAAATGGCAAGACAGTGAGTGTTTGCGCCTCATGGTGACCTAGACTTGAACTCTTCAGCAGATTTTTCATGAAGAATCTGATTCTATCCATTTTGATTTTGCTTACTTAGTTCTTCTGAAAAGGAAAACAACACTGAAATTCTTTACTTAATATGTTATGGTAGAGGGACGATGTGTTACTGCTCATAGTAACACGTTATGTAATTTTGTATGCATTGTAAGTAGGGCTGGGAAAATTATCGCGTTAACACATTGCGTCAAAATGGTAGAATTATCGCGCTAAAATAAATTAACGCAGCGTTAAAATTCCTCCCCTTTAACCTTTGCTCCTTTGAAGTGACGCAGCTGCTCTCTGCAGAACGCTGTATCGCTGTTGCACAACAAAGCAAACAACGCTGTGTTCCCCTCATGAATGGCAGCAGGGCTACATGCCTGTCACCCAGACAGCCTGTGTGCGGCTTTGGGAGCAAGCAGCCCGGTGTCATGGAGCAGCGGAGGATTAAGGTACAGCTCACGGAGCGCAGAAGGGAACAAAGAAGCCACACAATCACCGTTTCACTGCTTTATGAATGAAATGTGTCACTCCACAACATGGCTCTGATGGGAAAGTCCCAGTTCGGGACAGTCCTGTTTGTGTGTTCATGCGTTCATGTGCCATGTGGCTAATTTGCATGCGCTTTGAAAGACCTCACTGTGCGTCGCGGAGATATAGGAAATGCGCAATGCACCTTCCAGCATTTGTCAAGTTATTCCTGATTTTGAGGAGGATTTCTCCAAAACCAGTACCTAGTCTACGTGATAAAACTTTACAAAACCTCCTGAAGACAAGAAGGGAGGAGTGGGAGGTCTGTCCACATGCGCTGCAGGTTAGAACACACATCAGGAAGACATACTTTTGTTTTAGTGCTAAAACGTTGAGAGGGAAATCAAGACACCAGGAGCTTAAGAGAAAAACTACAGAAAATGGGCCATACTCTCAGCAGCCCATCCAACTGTATACCACACCTTTAGGCTTTTATTTATTCAATAAAAATAAATAAAACAAGTCCCTTTTGATAAAATAAAATAAAAACTAGTACTTTTTATTATAGTATAGCTATAGTTTGACAAGTAATTTCACAAATAATTGTGATTAACTGCAATAAATTGCTGGATTTATTTAATCGCGATTAAGAAAATTAATTTTCCGCAGATTTGCGATTAATTAGTTAATTTTTTTTAATCGATTCCCGGCCCTAATTGTAAGTTAACACACACACACAGGCTGTAGACATTAGCATGCAATGTCTTAAGCAGCTTAACAGACTCTTGACTCTGAGGCTCTGTTGACACTACAAACTGTTAAAAACTGTTCATTTAGTCTCAAGAGTGGAAGCAGATCTTTGGCAAAATCCTGCTGGCCAGGTAGCTTTTGCAGTTATCTTCGTGAGCGTTCATCCTGACTTTCCTGTTTAAATAAAGGTCAAATAAATAAATAAAATTCACAATGATTTGTTTCTACATGCCAGATCTGAATCAAACTGGTTTAGTCAGGCACAAGTTTTGGGACCGTCTTCAGCCTTGGATCAAAGCTGTACTGATACTAGCATGAAATTAACAGACTGCTGTCCTCTGGTCAGGAGAGAGAAGATGGCCCCTCTCACAAACAGTCACCTCCTACCAGATTATTATTTCACAACATTATACTGCAGTTGTAAAACGTGAGTTTGCCGATCGATGGCACTAGATGCTGTTGGTACAACTTTAGCTGCTGTTAGCATAACATTAGCACAAAGCTTACCATAATAGTGTTTTAGCAGTTTCTTTCCTCTAGTTTTTGTCTTGGAGCTTCAGAATAATTTAATAAACTCCATTAAAAGGAGGTATTTTTGTCCATGTGTTCTCATTGTGTTCCAGACTGTTGCTTTCATTATTACTTTGCAGTGTTTGTGATCTTCTCCTGAGGAGCCGTGGCCGGTGAACCCAGCTTCTTAAAGAGTAGCCCACTGGTCATGTGGAAAAGCAAGTTAGAGAAAGATAATCTTTATTGTCCCTGTAGGGAAATTTGTCCTCTGCATTTAACCCATCCTTCGATGCCTTTGGGGCAATCCGTCAAGGAGCAGTGGGCGACCGCAGTGCAGCGCCCAGGGACCCATCTCCAGATGTGGAGCCAGGCTAATGGTCAGAATCACCTGGCAGGAGGATTAACCGAATGTATACGGCTAAATCCGGGCATTGCGCCCTGGGCTGTGCTGGCTAGATGCGAGCAACGTGGAAAAACGTCATAGGACACTTGTCTGAGTTTGGAAGGACCACTGTTCCCCAAAACACAAGTCCTGTTGTCCATAAAACAACAGGACTTTCTATGTCCTGTGGGTGTGTACCTACAGGGGAATATAGGTATGCACGCACCAGGAAGTATTGTTAGCAATTCTAACTTAATCAGGTGCAATTTCTACTGCCATATTCCCTTACCACCTCAGTCAAAAATGTCACAAGAGCTACTGCAGAGTTGGGTGGCACTCTGTGATGTTAGCTTACTGCTTGCATAGATCTCTTTTGGTAAAAATGCAACAAACATATTGCCACCCAACTCTGCAGCAGTGTACTGTCCAGCTCGGCAGCTCTGATACTGGGGCTTATACTAAAAAAATGAATATATCTTAGAGTTTCCTCAAAGATATTATATAAAACACTAGATCGGACATCACCATAGTTGGAACAAATGGCAGCTGTGCTTGCCGACCTTTGCACGCTGTGTGCAAGTATAATTATGGCCAGCCCAGTGTCCTTGAAATCTTGGATCAAGCAAGAAAATGATATAGTGATTCGTCAAACAATAAGCTAAAATAGAACTCTCCACTATTACTAATGGGATTGTTATATTTTATTGGTGTGTAATTACATTTTCTGAACTGATATTAAAATGAAATGCAGATACAACAACCATTAATGTCTTGATATACTTTTCTATGTGGCCTTTAGCACATTGTTCCTACTTCATATCCCTACACTCCCTCTTAAACTGCCACTTGATCCCAACTCACTTGATTAATCCGATATTGATTTTAGTATAAATGTTAGCTAAATTAAACGCCGGGCCTTGTTTATGACTGTTACATAACACATTCATTAACGGCTTTGCAGTAAAAAGGGGGCTCATTAATTAAATTCATTGAGAAGTGAATCCCCAGCTGCCCATGTGTCATTAGCTCCGTGGTCCGGAGAGCTGCACAAAGCAAAGTGCAGTCTCTGAGCTGCACGGAGAGAGAACTCTGTTAGTTTGAGTGAAGTGGGAGAAATGAGGAACTACAAAGTGGAAGCTAGAGTTTAAGATGTATCTAATAGGTTGCTTCTATAACATTCTACAATTAGATCTAAAAACGTCAGATGGAGGAAATGGGCATGTAACTCTGGGAGCGAGTCACTGTTTTCTCTTGACAGAAAATCCCCACAGAATCAAAATATCATTTGCTTAAGATTCGGTCCAGCAACTTCCCCATATTAGTTTTGGGGTTCTTTAGACTGACAATTGTGGCTGGGTGATCAAATACCAGTGGTACAAGAAGTGCTCAATTTTCTTACTATTACTATTGCAACAACACATCATCAGTAGGGTAAAACTAATCTACCCAGTGGCTGTATGCGTGGTTAGATGGCAGATACTTTCCTACACAGTGGCCTTTAGGGTTTCCTCAAAGGTATTATATAAAACACTAGATCGGACATCACCATAGTTGGAACAAATGGCAAGCTCTGGCGGCCATCTTGTGACTGGCCTTTCAAACATAGTGCAATGACATTTTATTTTAATTTCTGGTCATACTTTTTAAAGTATTGACTTGAGGCAGTAATGCAACAACAGTAGAATGAAAGCCAAAAAACAAACTTTTTAGTTTTAGAGTAAATATGCCTTGACTGAGATACCTAGACTTACTAGCAATACAACAAATCCCAACAAATTACTGTATCTCAAATTCTAACGGTTTATCAACAAAAACCGTGTCCCCGTTTTTACATTACTTACTATTAGCATTAGCCTCACCGGCCAGTCTCAAGATGGCCGCTACGTCAACAACCGCTATGTCCAATCTAGTGTTCTACATCATCTCCCTAAGATAAACCTCTTAAGCCCTGGGCCTTTTTCTTCAAAAATCATTTATTTCCATCAGAGGTGTACATGGCTAATCTTGGTTTCCACACATTTGGTAGAGCTTAGAGATGAAAATAAATGATGTTGTTTGACAATAAAATGAGGTTGCCATAGGTTTGAATGAATTTACGCCTGAAAAAAAACACACATTTTTCTGCAAAAAGGCCTTTTTCCTCCCTGTGATGGAGCAAATAACAGAAATGGATAATCCCACATCAGCTGTCACTAATTTGCAACTTTGGAATATTTTGCTGTGTAAAACACATACGTTAGTAACTGTATCTGAAAGCACATCCCCATTTTTGGGGACTCTCGGTCTTAAGAGATTAATGGTGGTGAGCAGCATGTTGGATTTACTCCAGGAAGAGTAGCTGTTCTTGTTACAGCTAATGGAGAACAAAATAATAATAAAAAATTCTGCTGCAGCCCAGTTAAAGCCTAAAGACCTAGAATAGCACAATGGCTGAGTAACCTCACAGCAATGAAGATCTTGATTTTGAGCCCTGTCTGCATGGAGTTTAGATGTTGTCCCCTCAACTCAAAACATGCACAATAGGTTGATCTTCCAGAAGGTGATTCTGACCATTAGCCTGGCTCCACATCTGGAAATGGGTCGCCATGCGCTGCAATGCCCACTCCTCCTTATGGGTAAGGTAAGGTTACTTGATTGATCCCCGTAGAGAAATCTGTTCTCTGCATGCCCCCAGTGGCATTGGACAAATGTCCCTACAGGGACAATAAAGTTAGGGATTCCTTGTAAAAACGTATAAAGTTTTTTCACACACACTGAATGGTAAAACTGTTTGTTTCTTAAGGTCTATTGTCAATTAAATGTGATCGGCCCGATCACATTCAGGTGATAGACTTGAGCGTTTGAATGGGTTCAGTTGCTCTGAAAACTGTGTGTTTGACGCACACATGATCAAAAATCTTTACGTTTCAAGTAAAAAAATCAAGGCCAGGGCAATGGTGAAAAACAGGGACACCTGGGACAGCATTTGTGTAAAACTGGACAAGTCAATGGTTTTGTGGAAATGTACAGGTACATGGGACAGAGGGCTCAGAACTGTGACTGTCCCGGGCAAACAAGGATGGCTGGTCACCCTAAATAAAGTTCACCGTACCTTACCAATTGTGAGTCTATTTTTGATTCATGTCTTTTTTCTGCCAGCCCAAAAACACAGCGGTCTACTGGGATTGTCCTGATTCTCCTGATTACCCAGCACGTGATTGATTGCATGAGTCAACTATGAAAGACAAGTCAGCGCCGGCCAAAAGATGTCTAAGTCCTCCATTGAAAAAACAGTACTTCCTAAGATCCCTTCAAAGTATGGATATGGTACTTTGTTGCGATGCCTTTGAGGACCCCTGTACAAAGAAAACTTGCCTGTAGTTTTCCTCTAGTACCTCCCACCGGCTTATCGACATGCTCTCCTCCCCCCCTCACCCCCCTCTTCCTGGGGCACTACAACAGCAGCCTGACTGTCCTGTCCCCTCCCGGAGGTGCACTTGACGGAGCGTGGCCCAGTGCTGTATTTGATTACTCCGATTAAGAGCGCTGATTACGGTCCGGGGACGAGGCAAGAGCGGCCCTAATGGAGGGAATCAGGAGACAAGCTGCCATATGTCCCCTCCGCACCCGCAACTACTGCTCGGCATCAGCATCTTTTCACCCTCTCAGCAAGACTTTGATGTGTGCGACCAACTGTGTGCGTGTGTGTGTGGGCCTGCTACAAAATGCTAATGGCGGACCTGAACTATAGCAAGAAGGTGAGAGCTTGTTTTGACTAAGGATCTCAGTGAGAGGAGGAGATGTGATTATTCTGACCACTCCAGAGGCTCTTGTGGTTTTAAAAGCTTTCGTAAGTGGGTTTAGAGAAGGTGGAGAATGTGCTGCAGTGTTAAGCTTTTGAGCATGTTAGTGGTTCACCTTGGAAAAATAAAATAGATGGGATCAAATACGCATAAATATGTTTTTTTGTTTGTTTTTTGTTTGCATAAAAAGTTGTGTAATGCACCTTTTAAAAGAGAGCTAAAGCCCAGAAGTGTCCCTACTAGTACTTTTCAGACTTCATCAGTAGGGCTGGGTATCGATTTGAATTTCCCGATTCGATTCACAAGGGCCTGATTCGAGTCACAATTCACTTTGATTTTCAATTCAGTTAAGGATATCACACACCAATTTTAAAATAATGCACTTTTTTATTATTATTCCACTAATATATGCTTCTATAAACATAAAAGGCTATAATCTTGACCTTCTATGTGCCATATCTGTGTTTATTCTCCATATTTTTGCATCGTTTAGAAAACAAAAATATGTATATTTTTTGCACCAAATATTACCCCATAGATTTGCTCATTTTTGCACAAATGTAACTCCAGACTTTTGCCTCCAGGTTCTATTTAAACACAGAGGAAAAAAAAACTAGAAGAACATGGCTGGGCTCATTTTAAAGTCTGAACCCTCCTCTTCCAAATTCAAAAACCGTAAGCCTCTATGACATTTCATCCCGGAGATATTTGCACACAAAAAAACTGCGACTTTAGCAGTAAAAAGATCAATATTTGTTTTTGTTTTTTAATTGATATCAGGCTATTTAAAGGAAAATTGATTCAAAACGATTAATGTTTTTTTTAAACCCAGGCTAATGAATCATTAACCTGTTCAATGTGTTTTTCCTATAGCTGTTAACATTAGCCATCAGAGCTACTTTTGTGTGACAAAAATGGCACTTAGCTATAGAGTTGTGCTGAAAAGTTAACAAACCCTTTTAATCTTTTGGCCATTTTTCATAGAATATGAATGATAACAAAAAAAAAAAAAAAATCCGTTCATGGTTAGTGGTTGTGTGAAGCCATTTATTGCCAAAGTTTACTCTTTTGAAATCATAATGAAACAGAAACTACTCAAATGTCCCTGATCTAACGTTGTGAGTGAAATAAAGGTTTTTGTGTTATCATTCATATTCTATGAAATACATAAGTTTTCACATGTTTGGAGATACTTTTGGTCAGAACAAAAAAATGCATCTAAAATTTCCAAGTGAGCTACATGGAAAGGGCTGGCGAGCTACTGGTTGGAGATCCCTGATCTAGATGTTTTCAGCTGTTGTTAACAATCAGCGGCATGGTAGCACAGTGGTTAGCGCTCGTGCTTCACAGCTAGAAGGTCCTGGGTTCAATTCCTGTGTGTCTCCCCCTCTATGTTCTCCTTGTGTCTGCGTAGGTTTCCTCCGGTTTCCCCTACCACTAAAAAACATGTACAATAGATCAGGATGAATGAGAGTATGCGGGACAACGAATCGAATCCGGACTGGTGTGTTTACATGCATGGTTCTCAAGTGTGTTCATTAACATGCACCGTCCCAACCAAATAAATAAAATATATAAAATCAACCACATTTGTGTGATGTCAAAGCCTAGTTAGAAATCATTTATGAATGCACACAACTTTTGAAATTTTACTTAAGTGGCATCTGAGCTAAATGCTAAATAATTTCTGTTAAGTTTGTTGCATTTTTGAGGGTTGGATGCAAATCCACTGCCCAATAAACCTCTTATAATATGTTAATGCCTGTGAAATATAATATATATAATATAAATGTCATGAAACACTCACCAAACTTTTACATAGGGACTGGCTTCACCATTCATGATTGGAGATGGAATGGGAATAGAATAACATAAATAACACATAGGTCTGGGAAGTTTGAAGCTTGCACAGCGTACACTGCAAAAAGTCATATCTTAGTAAGTTAGGTAATCTAGAAATTAGTAAAATTTTCTTGAAATAAGTACATTTGCCCTTTGTTTGAGAAACTAATTTCAAGATACTTGTCCATGGGGCAAGTTTTTTACACTAAATTTAAGAAAAAAGGTTTCAACACACTCAAAATTAGACAAAAAAAACTTGAAATAAGATTGTTATTGGTGTTTTTCCTAATTCAAGTGTAAAAAACTTGCCCCATGGACAAGTATCTTGAAATTAGTTTCTCAAACCAAGGGCAAATGTACTTATTTCAAGAAAATTTAGCTAATTTCTAGATTTCCTAACTTACTAAGATATGACTTTTTGCAGTGTACGCATTTGTAGCAGGCTAACATATCTAACAGCATTACTATGATATCTAGGGGGAAACATCCATTTTGATCCCACAAAGTTCAAACCCTGAACCTTCTTGCTGCGACTTTGACGTTATCCTGCTATAATGTGCAATTGGCCAGTGTACACAAGTGACCAAAGTTACAAAAATATCCTGCGGCGCGAGTGTGGCCTCCCTCTGTGATGTACAACACAACCGGGCCATTAGCATCATAGGTTCGTCACGCAGGTCGTCCGCACTTCATTAGCTCCATAACATGATGTACATAGCCTCAGACAACTGCCATCAATCTCACGGAGGTCCTTCTTTCTCACTTCACATGATGCATTTCTTTAGCCTGTGTGACCCTTTCAGTGCAGTGAAAAAGATCACACGTTGGTTTTCGTTCAATAAACTCATGACTTTATTTTGAGTGTTGAATCGATAGACTTACATTTGAAAACCACTCGAGAAGTTAGACAATGCGGATCCATTTGTTTATTAAATGAAAAATTTGAAAACTTCATAAAACAGCTCAATTAATGCATAAAGCAAAAATATAAGCAATTGGCTGAAAAAACACTGACATTTTAAAAAATGTTTTCAGTGTAGGAAAAGGAGCACACAATTTAAAGGAACAGACCACTATTTTCCATACTGAGATGTGTTCTTACCTGAGCTTAGACGAGTTGATGTGTACCTGTCTGGTCTTTGGAATATGCTCACGGCTAAGAATGCTAACAACATCTTTGTGTGACTGAGGGCATGCACAAAGACCAGACAGGTACGCATCAACTCGTCTAAGCTCAGGTAAGAACACATCTCAGTATGGAAAATACTGTAGTGGTCTGTTCCTTTAAGAAGAGAAGAAGAAGAGCTTTATTTATATAGCACCTTTTACAGACAGTCACAAAGCACTTTTACATGAGATGCTTTTGCATTCACTCCAGTGGTAACCAGCTGCCCCTTGAGGCAGACCGACAGAGGTGTGGCTGCACACATCATGCACCAACGGACCCTCCAATCACCACCATTCACTCACCCAGACATCCATCCTGGCCTATTGTACATGTTTTTGGTGGTAGGGGAAACCACACAGAAACAAACTCCACACAGAAGGGCCCCGTCCTGGCTCGGGATCGAACCTGGGACCTTCTAGCTGTGAAGCGCAAGCGCTAACCACTGCGCTACCGTGCCGCCAGGGGCTTGTATCATTTTTAAATTGTCCATGCTCAGACAACTAGGAAAGGTTTCTGTGTCTCTGTTTCTGGCCCTATAATATGGAATAATATCCAGGAAGACCTCAAACGATGTCTAAAAAAGAAATGATGTTCTCTAAGTTTTTCTTTCTGTTCATTGCTATTCACATTGTGTCCTCTTTTTCTCTCCCACTCCGGTGGCGAGTCTCCCGGGCTGTTGAAGACCCGAACAACTGCCGTCACCGTGGGACTGGACAGCATTCGTGGGACCAGACGGCATCGGCCAAGCCTACTCTTCGTGTTAACTACTGCTGCGGGACTCTTGTCGACCCGGGGACGACCAAGGTTCACCAATGGCCCATCCGTCCAATGGAGATGGATCCTTCTTCTAGATTGGTTCATTCATTCATGTTTTAGCTGAACATGCTCAACATGCTCTGCAACAAACGTAATTTCCAATTCACGTTTCTAGTTCATAGTGCCTCTGTGCTCTTCTGATGTCCTTTTGAAAACTCTCTCACATGCAGAACGTGTAGCTCAGTACAAAAAGTAATCAGGAAATATGCTTCATTTCTCAGTGGAGTAAGTTTTTTAAATTTTTTAAATTAAATTTAAATTAAGAAAAAACATCTCATCGCACTCAAAATTTGATTAAATTCTCAATTTACTTGAAAAGTACTTATTCCAGCGCCTAAATGTTACAGAAATATTATTAATTTGACAAATCTTTGTAGTGCACTGGTTGTATTGGATTGGATTGTCCTTGGTAGTTGGAACTTTTAATGAAAAGTTAGTCACAAATAGCAGGCTTTTTAAGGAAATGACACTGAAATGCTCGAAAAGCAAGCTATTATGCAGAAATACTGAGCACTTTGCAAACCCTGCATGCCCTCCTTCTCTGGGTTGTTACTCTACTTTTAAAAGATGTCTTGTTTATAAGGTTTCCAACAATAATACAAGAAAAAGGTGTCTTAAAATTTCCAAGACGAAAACTAGCTTTTTCTTTTCTCTTTACAGTAGCCTATTTCTTTTCCAAAAAAAATAAATGCAGTGCACACATTCTCTTTGGGTGATGGCAGCTTGTACAGACACCGCTGTGAATTAAAGTCACTGCAGTAAAATGTCACTTTGCCGTCTCCGGTGTGACCCGTCGAGATGTGTAAACCCCGTTTGGTCTCGATTGCCCTCATTTCTTCGATAACTGCTGTTTTGTCACGCAACAGCTTCAAACGTGAGACACTTTCCCCAGATCAAACGCTCAGCATCAAATACAGCACTTGTTCTAAGTGGGAGAGCAGGAGACGTCCACCAAAGCTAACATGCTAACCGAGAAAAGACTTGAGACACTTAAAAGCATCTCCATGACACAAACTGGATGCAGGGTTGGAGTATGCAGTTTGCGATTATGCTTGTGCAGTGTGACAGATGTGAGCCTATCCCAGGGGTCTGGAACCTTTTTAGCTAAAAGAGCCAAAAAAGTCACACATTTTGAAATGTATTTCCGTGAGAGCCATAGAATATTTTTTTACTCTGAATCAGGGGTGTGCGTGGTTAACCTGTGTGTACTTCTAAAATGTTTTAGCACAGGAGAGCTTGTAGTGATGAGGCGGAGGGATACAGTGCACATGTGATGAGGCGGAGGGTCAGAGTGAACAGGTTGCAGCAGGAGATGTCCGCGAAAAAAGGCAAGTCCATTTACAAACTGAGAGTATGTATCACTGCGGCTTTGTCTGTTCTACTCACTTCAATGATTGGGGGAAAGTCTGTACATTTACCTGTGAACACGAGGAGCGTGTGATCCCTGTGCCAAAACACAAACTATTAAATGATATGATATGTAGTCACACCGATATAAACATTCATGTTCTCACTATGTGCTCGATCTACGCCACATGAACCACACAGAAAGTGACACTGATACACTGTGGAGTACACTCGCTTGGAGACGTGTGGGGCGCACACATCGGACCCAACAAGACACTGTTGTGTTTTGGACAAACAGCCGACAACAGCTCAGCTTTAGAGTGAAATGTGGCAAGGTCTCTAACAAGCACGTGATCCATAAACGACACTCCAGGTTATAGTACACTTTAGCAAAGGGTTCACTTTCAGTGCAGAGATGAAACAGTTAACCAAGTTGTCCATCGTGGGCAGTTATGATCTGAGAGCCAGATGCAGTCATCAAAAGAGCCACATCTGGCTATCCTGTTTTGGATTGATAAAAAAAAACTTTTTTCAATAAAATAGTTGTAGCTCCCTCCCCCTTCCTTCCTGATTGTTCTTTAAGCTACGCATGTTTCCCTTGTGCACGCGCAGGGTCAATAGGGGGAGCAATGAAGAGGTTAACGCCCCCTTTTCGGGTAAACTGGAGGCTGCATCCATTGAGATGAATGTGGAAACATCGGCTGAGGTCTTCACATTTACGTCTGAAAAATGTAATTTTTTATATATTTGTCTAATATAAAAGGGGAGAAGACAGTGTTTTTAAGTGCGCTAAAGTTAGCAGGAAGTTAGCATGTTTGGACCCTTCGACACAATTTGCCGAGTATCACAATATTATCGTTATTGCGATATTGCGTGTCCGTATCGCATATCACAAGTTTTTTCAATATCGTGCCCTACATTGGATCCATCGATTCGGACCATTTACTAATAAACCTCTAATAGAGATTAATCATTTTTCATTAAGGTTTCCGTTTACAGCTAATATGCCTGCACTTCACCTCCATTTAAGTTTGTCAATTTGAAGCACAAGAATCAATTTCCTTAAAGGTGTTTAAAGGCACGCTCAAGATAAATGACGTGACCTGTGACCCTCTTCACAATTAGCCTCAACAAAACACATTAGATAAGCTACTTACTGTTGTCACCACAAATCAGATAAAAAGAGAGAAAAAAAAAGATGAATTGATGATTATCATTTGCGCAACATTTTGGATTATACTGTTATACAATACAAAACACGCTCCTAATGACCAGCTAGACACAGAAAATGATCCTTTGGGGTAATCAAATAATGGATTTGGATGAGGACCTAACCCAGTGTTTCCCAACCAGGGGTACGGGGACCCTTAGCGGTATGCAAGAGCTTAGAAGGGGGTACTTGGAATAATTTCAGATACAAATTAAGATCAAATTGTATTTTTGATTATTATGTTCAAAGAAAATCTGATTAAAACATTTAGCTGTAAAGAGTGAGAGTTTGAGAATAGTTAGTAGCCTTCTTACTGATAAAAAGGCTACTCCACCCCCATTTCCATCGTGGACTCATTCCGCTTCCTGGGCACCACCATCATCCAGGACCTCAAGTAGGAGCCGACCATCAGCTCCCTCATCAAGAAGGCCCAGCAGAGGATGTACTTCCTGCGGAAACTGAGGAAACTCAACTGGCCGCCCAAGAGGATGGTGGACTTCTACAAGGCCACCATCGAGTCCATCCTCACCTCCTCCATCACCGTGTGGTACGCTGGAGCCACCACTAAGGACAAACACAGACTGCAGCGCATTGTGCACAGCTGACCCTTCCCACCCTGGTCACAAACTGTTTAACCCTCTCCCCTCAGACCCATGAACACTTAATAACTCTGTATCAGACTAATGTAAACTGAATAACCTGTTCCATTTGCACTGCTCTATGTCCACACTCACATTTGCTGCTAATCTGTAATTCACCATTTGCCATTTATGCTGCTGTCTCGTATTGTGTTAAGTTACTATTTTATTAGATTTTTTATCTTATTCTATTTTTATGCATGCCTTATAGTTAGTATATCCTTTATTTTATTTTTTCCATAGTTTTTATTTATCTTCATTTTTTATCTATATTTTATGTTTCATGTTGCACGAGTACACCAAAGAAAATTCCTAGTCTCTGAAACCTTCATTGACCATGGCAATAAACTATTCTGATTCTGAAATAGTAGTTTTAGTCATTCACTTTCTAACTAATAATCAAAACCATCGAGGCAGGGCATGCTTGGAGTATAAATAAAAGGCCCAAAGGGTACACAAGCCCAAAAAGGTTGGGAACCACTGACCTAACCTATTTAAATGTCATATTGGGCTACTTTTAGTCAACATTTCCAATATAGTTATATAGAATAGAATATAGTTTTAATGTTAAATGCTATCTGAGCAATTATGGTAATACATTTTGCATTTATTGATCCAAAAATATTCATTTGTTTGGTGATGGTCCATAGGCCAATGACTTCTGAAAAGTCTCCCCCAGTAAGAAATATAATTAAAGAGTCCTGCTCGAAGCAGTGTTTAAAAATGTTAAAAAGTGTTTTTCATCTGTGTTTAGCATTGTAGATACTGTAACTGGAAAATAGTATGAACTTATTATTGAATTTATTGGTAGCTAATCTGGACATTTGTTTTGGTGTTTTCCAACATCTTGTGAGATATTGCAACATGAAACAATTGCGTCTGAACCATTCACTAACCAAGTCCACTTTATAGCCCGCTGTCCAGGCTGTTAACCGGTTAAGTCCTTATTATTGCAATCCAAACATCTGAACAAGAAGACCACAGCTCGGTTCTCAAGCACAATTTACAGCTGAATTCTAAAATAGTCTGGCGTAGAGATGGGGAGGAGGGGAAAAAAAGGTTGGCGTCAGAACGTATCAGTCACGAGAGTCAGACCTATAGAGCCGCGGCGATTATTTACAACATGCACAGCAGCTTTTTAAATCAGAGCGGCTGACATGAAATGAGATTTATCAGGCCGAGTCAATCAATACGCCGAGCAGCACTGGTACGGCGAGATCACCAGCCGCAGCCACAGCCGTTTGCTGTAAATGAGCATTGATCAAGAAGAGCAAAACAGAATACTAAAGGCATCTACTGGAGAAGGTGTCTGATGCAATTGGTGTACAGTGGAGGAAGAAGGGTATTCCATTTTTGTGGTGAAAATAGTAAGAATTTCTGGATTATAAAGAATACTTGACCTTAATTTGAGCATTTCTGACTTGCAAATAATGATGGAATTCATGGCTCTTTACGGGGAGCCGAGTCTTTGGGACCCATCCATCCATCCATCTTCTTCCGCTTATCCGTTGCCGGGTCGCGGAGGCAGCAGTCCAAGCTGCCCGTTCATGTCAAAGACCAATATAAAAAGGAGCCAGTCTTTTGAAATGCTTCAAAAGACTGGCTCCTTTTTATATTCATCTTTTTAAATGATGCCAGCCAAATAACTCTGTGACTCATTTACTATAGTCCTGCACTGTATAGTAGACTATATAGTGGACTCGTAGACGGGTTTCAAAGTTGACAAACATGAGACACGTGACTGATGTGCGCATGCATTCTGGTTGCAGAAATCATATGCTTCCAATATCACATATCAGTTATTCATATTAGATATCAGTTGTATTGGTTACACTTGAATAGAAGAAGAAGAAGAAGAAGAAGAAGAGCTTTATTTATATAGCGCCTTTCACAGACAGAGTCACAAAGCGCTTT
>OMNZ01017494.1:0-13099 GCA_900303255.1 Lesueurigobius sanzi
ACATCGTGCCGCTCAATCCGCGTGAACGCCAACGCTGAAAGATTGACGCTCGTCATCGCACGTTCACATAGGCTTTACATGGAAGATGGTCGCGTGGTCGCGTTAGGTGTGTAGGCACCTTCAGGGCTGTACAATTAATCGAAATTCGATTGCGATTGCGATTACTACACTGCACGATTACAAAAATAGTGTAATCGAGACAAAATGATTATAAGTCGCCGACGACGGGCGACATATCTCCGCGAGTAAATGACTTGCGTTTTTTTGCATTGAGAAGAGGAGGGTTGGGGCTATAAAATAAGCTTAGCCATGTCATTCTAGGTCTCCGGGAAGTATGTGTAAAGTTGCGTTGAAAATTTATGTCAAAAAGTGCTAAGTTAGCATTTTCCAAAACTGCTAACTTAGCACTTTGACAACATCACAATGATGTCATCATCAGCAACGTGCAGAAGTGTGCAGGTGTGAGGGCTCAGAAACCATTCCCAAAGTGAATATACTTGATATATTTGCACTTGCATAATTGTTCAAACAATATCTTTTGCATTGTTCTGTATAAAAAAATACCATCAAACAAATAATCGTTTGAATAATCGTGATTTCAATTATGACAAAAATAATCGTGATTATTATTTTTTCTATAATCGAGCAGCCCTACGTAGCACTTCAACCTAGCATTTCAATAAGGCCCACAAACCATGGCCAAGCCCAATATGCAGTGGCTAAAAAGGGTGAAAAGAACTGACAACGAAAAATAATACATAACTGCTGCCGTTTTTTTCTTTTGCTTTGTGTATTGAAGTGTAAATCTACTTTTCTGCTTTTACGGCACCTAACCCAATTGGAACCCAATGTAAATGCACTTTGCAACATATAACCAATTACATTTGAGAAAATGTTCCCCTTACTGCTCTAAACAAATTATTCACTGATTGCAGTCTTGACCTTTGACCTTCTGATAGCCAATTTATGATGACATCACCATCATTAGTATCTTTTTAGGACAGACAGCTGATTAAAGTAGTCGCACCATTCTCTCTGACATAATCACACCTCAATCACCACAAAAGCTATATTCACATGAGACTTTTCTACCTTTTCTGAACCACCCCAATCCCTCTGGTCTCCCAGCTCTGTGCTTTGGCGTGCTACTACAAGGCTCCTCTTGGATTTCCAGAATGTTTTAGATACACTATCGCTGAGTGCAAGGACAGAATTAAACAGAAGCGGGACAACAGGGAAAATAGGAAAGCTGCATGATTTGTTGGAGACAAAACAATGTGGATTTCTTGATTAACGTTTAGAGACGGGTGGTGTCATCTTGAAGAGTGAAAGGTGAAAAACAGCAATTCAACTTTAGGGAAATTCAAACCAAAAAACATAAAAATACATAAAATGTTTTTTCAAAGATGTTATGTTTTTGAGCACATGAAGTCTAGTTTTTGAGTACATTCAGAGATTAACCATTGTCTAAAGTCTTGCAAAGTCTCCATTCGGTATTTACAGCTCACCCTACATTTATAAGATCGACCACAAATTCAGAATAGTACCAGTTGAACAAATATTCATCAGGAAAAGTACAGAAAAATATACATACCTGCATTAATGTTGCCCCAGCTTATGGCACTTCAAGATGGAGCTGCAGAGACAAGGAAAAAGTTACTAGTGTTTTTATTCTATGACGTAGGCTATATTTCATGTAAGATTAAAATGGTGATTAAAATGTATTGTTACCATCCAGATATGTGTCCTTGCAAGTAAAGCATTTGGTAATAAATGTGTGTCATGGAAATGTATGGCAATCAAACCGTATACACCCAGAAATTCCTGCCCTCTTACATCTTCTCACCTGATGTGCCTCTGTGCTTACCAGGTTTCACATTTGAGTAAGGTGTGTAAGGTGTGAGGTGTAGTAATAATTGAGTGTAATTTACCACAGAGCAATCAGCACCATACAATACATGCATTTTGGATTTTTTTTAATACAATGCACTTATATTTATACCATTCACTCTAATACAGCAGTAGCAAAAGCATATGCTAAAGTAAATGTGTTACCTCTTTACTGTTGTCTGCGTTGGTCCATTTATATATTTAAAATATAAATTTGGCAAATTTAAGAAATCAAAAAGTGAAAAAGGAAGAAAAACTGAAATGGGCTAAAATAAGCAGGAGCTAGACGAAGATGTCCAAACCTTTTTCATTGAGGGGAAACTTTCAGTAGGGTGCCTTGGGAGATTTTGACCATGCCGTCTCAGCTTTCTTTAGGGTTCAAACCAAGACAGTGACTTTTCGATCAACCAAAATAAGTCACACTTAAGGCTAGATCACAGTTTGGGCCCCAGTTTGGCGGGTCCCTAATCTTGGAATTTAGTAGGCTACAAACAGATACTAGATTCAGTAACGCAACAAATCATTTTGGTTAGGCTATAGTAAACAAACATTGATTAAATAGAATATTTAAAATAATACAATATTCGAGCTGTGAAAGAGAATATTTAGCTAGTCAATTCTTCATATATAGCGTTAATCTGTCTGACCTTTCGGTTCATGCTCCTACCTTCTCCAAAGCGTGTCCGCCCTCAAGTGGTTAAACTATGTTTATACATTCTGACGAACTATACTAAACAATCACTCTGATGTAGTCGTCTTAAAAAAACATCAGATTTACAAAAAAAAGTAAATAAATATATTTGTTTTATGTTAGCCACAGCCCACAGGTACAAAAACACGATAAAGCCGCGAGACTTTTTTTGTCGTCATGGCAACGAACGTACACAGATAAGCTATTCTTTTAATGAACTAGCTAGCGCCAGAGAAAATATCCCTTCGGAGAAATATACAGACAGACCAATTGTTTTATTATAGTTAAATTTACTTATATAACTTTATTCTATCTTTTTCTAGATATAATTTTAATTTGTGAAGTTTAAAAAAAAACATTACTAAAGCTAGCTTAAACATGGCAGGAAAGGGATCTGAGTTTGAGAAAACTTTTACATTCAGCTCGTTGTCGTCCAAGAACTTTGCTTTTCTGCAAAATAGAGAAACGCTGTCACTGCTGATGAAATGGTAAGTGAATTGTGCTTAATAACATTATAGTTTGTGCGTGCCTAATAGCTCACATTTACTGTATTTTCACAGGTCTATGTTGGGAAGATTGTCAGCTCTGGCATTCAGCTTTGACACGTGCTTCTTTCCTTACAACTGTCAAAAGTTTGCTCATGTGAGTGTACAATATTTGTATAAAAACTCTATGAAGGAACACCAAGTAAGAGCTCACATTTCATTGTTATAGAGCTTCTTCACGGATCCCAATGTGATGTCCAGTCTGAAGAAGGTGGAGACACGAGCCTGGGTGCCTCCTGGTATGCTGTTTAAATCTCCCATTATTGATAGAAGGAAATTGTAGCACCCTCCCATAGTTGAGGAATGTTTTCAATATTTGCATTGTGTGTTTTTGCAGTGAACCCCATAGAGTCTGTCAAGGTGGAAGTGGTGCCATGCACAAAGGTCTCCATGGATTTGTTTGACCCAATTTACTCTTGCGGGATTGTGACTCCTAGTGGACATATAGCCAAGTGTTTCCATGAAGTCTACCCTGACTATGATGAATTAAGACAAGTCAGTGTCTTGCTTCTAAATACACCCGCCTGTTGTTTTGCACTTGACATAACCTTCTGTCTTTGTAGATGTTGAATGATGAGGAGTCGGAGCACTATCCTGTGATCAGCCAAGAGGAGCGCAAGGAGTTTCTGTTTCGACTTTTCAAGCACTTGTGTCTCGGTGGGGAGCTGTGTCAGAATGAGAACACTATTGAGCCTTACATCAGCACCACAAAGCAAATGTATAAAGATCTTATCAGGTGGGTCTTTCACTATGCCACTCATATAGGATGTGATAATGAAAGATGCAATAGCAGTGTACTGTGTGTGGAATTGTAATACATTTAACTCATCTTTTCTAGTGTTCAAAAAGACCCAGAGACGAAGAAGATCAGTGTTGTTTCTACAGTCCTCAAAGTGTCTGCCTTTGTAAGTGCCTAAACATAAATAATAAGACATTTATAAGATGAGTGGTAGGCCCCACTTGTCTATTTAGACCGTGTTATAATGGGCTCAAAGTGGTGCCGGGGGCCACAGAGGGGCCTAGGAGAACTTTAAAGGTCTTAAAGTTAACCAGTGGTGGAAGAAGTACTCAGTATTCTTACAAAAGTAAAAGTAGCAGATTAAATTCCTACTTAAGTAAAAGTTTAAAAGTATCCACTGTAAATGTACTTCATAAGTAAAGTATTTAAGAGTTTAATGAGCAGGATTTTTTTAATCCTTTGAATCAATCCAGGTCTAAACCAAGACTAAACCAGGTCTAAACAAGGTCTAAACCAGGACTAAACTAGGTCTAAATCAGATCTAAACCAGGACTAAATCATATCTAAACTAGGACTAAACCAAGACTAAACAAGGTCTAAACCAAGACTAAACCAGGTCGAAACAAGGTCTAAACTTTAAACTGGTCATTCCAGACTAGTTCAAATGCTTAAGTGTTTGCGACCTTTGAGATGACTTCTGTTATGATATTGGGCGTTACAAAAATAAATTGATTGATTGATAAACCAGGACTAAACTAGGTCTAAATCAGGACTAAATCAGATCTAAACCAGGACTAAATCAGATCTAAACCAGGATTAAACCAAGACTAAACCAAGACTAAACAAGGTCTAAACCAGGACTAAACTAGGTCTAAATCAGGACTAAATCAGATCTAAACCAGGACTAAATCAGATCTAAACAAGGTCTAAACCAAGACTAAACAAGGTCTAAACCAGGACTAAACTAGGTCTAAACCAAGACTAAACCAGCTCTAAACGAGTAAACCACTAAACCAAGTCTAAACTGGAACCAAACAAGGTGGTCTAAACCAAGACTAAACCAGAACTAAACAAGGTCTACAAAGAAGAAAGGTCTAAATAGAACTAAGCCAGAACTAAGCAAGGACTAAATAGGACTAAACCAGATCTAAATAAGGTCTAAACGAGTAAACCACTAAACCAAGTCTAAACTGGGACCAAACCAGTTCATCAGTGGTCACTTTGAAAATAAAATACTTTCACTTTTAACCCACTTTTAAAATGTAGTGCAGTAGAAAGTACAGATACAGGCTCTAAAATGCAGTGAAGTAAAAGTAAAAAGTACTCTTCATAAAATGTACTTAAATAAAGTTAAAGTACCTAAAAGTTTTACTTTTTACTTTGTTTCTTTCCACCACTGAATTTAACATAATATTCTTTGGGGGGCTGCTCTGGACTCTGGGACAGGCCTAAATAATGAATGAGATGATGCTGATGATGATACAATGAAGAATAAAAGTAAAGTTATACTTATTTCCTCCAGGATGAGTCTGGACCTTGTTTTCCGGGACGACGTGAAGAGGAGGAGCAAACATTTGCCTATTTGATTGTGGATCCCTATAAAAGGCATGTGACACTGCTTTACCACATATACGGAATTGGAGATTTTTCCTTTTGACACAAAAATAAATAGATTGTACTGAAGTATTAATCAATAACACATGACAGCGTACAGTCCAAAGATCTTTATTGAACAAATAAATTAATAAATTAGTCAAGTGAGCTAATTTCATTCTCAGCAGTTACACTTCTTTGCACGTCTCCAAGATCAATAAATCAATAAATGTACAATAAATCCAAAAAAGTAAGAAAGAACTTCAGTAAACTCCATCATCACTGTCAACCAGTAGCTACATCAACAGGAATCGGAAGACTTTATTGTTCATTTAGCATTTTGTTTATTGCTTTTACATGAGTTTCACTTAGACATTTCCAACACCTACGAGCGCAGTTAAAGGGCAACGAGCTGGAATGTCGAATGGCAGCAAGTCATTGATTGGTGGATGGTGGACGTCTTGACAACAGAGTGACAAAGAGCACGTGCAGATTGAGTCATGCATAGATAGCATTCAGTCAGTTAGACAATCACGGTTTCTCATTATTCCTAAACTAGCGCCCCCTAGTGGCCTCAGAGGTAGTTGTGTGGAAGCCATTCTATTTCAAGGTGACATGCTTATGAGAGGACACACATGCCTGCAGACTTGTCCATGCCTCCAACTTTAAATCCAACATATATTATTACATTAAGGTGTCATATTATAGTTGATGTTACGCAAATATACAACAATACTTCTGAAAAGGCTGCAGCAGTGTTTCAGACCATAACATTGAGTTTGGATTCAGACACAGGGCAACGTCTTACGGAAGCACTGTCTGATTTTTTTTTTTTAAACAAAGTTAAATAAAGGCACAGGTCTCGCTTCAAATTGGGACATCATTTTCTTCATTACCCCCCCCCCCCCAAAACTAGGGCCATCATCTCTTAAAACATGCAATACTGATTCCTCACATCTCGACAAAGCGTGACATTCTCGTGACATTTAGTCAATCTACAGTAATAATGCCTCTAGTAAGGTTAGATATGTACCTCTAATTTAGCTCCCCACCGTTTTTTTTTTTTTCTTTTTTCAATGGGACAGACATGAAACAGTAAGTACCACTTTAAAGAGAGCATAAGATCTAGATAGGCATCGAAATCAAGTACATTCATGTTTTCAAAAATGGTCTAGGCTTGGCGCGGATGGAAATGTGCAGTACCTGAGAGTCAATTGGCTTGTCAGGATCAAATAAAGGAATTTCCATTGGCCAAATACTGTATAAGTGACCTGTTTTTATGTGTAGTCGACATTAAAAAATACATCATTCTGTCAAAGGGATCCTGAAAGTCGTCATTGGACTGACTCGACGTATAATGCTACATTAAAATCTGACAATTCGAATACTGACCTATAAATCCTACTATAATCATGAAAAACATATAAATTTATATTATTTCATAAAGACTAACACTGTTACGGTAGGGAAATTAAAATATACTTATATATAATAAACGGTTGTACTTCTCAGTTACCAAAGATATTACAGCAGAGTCTCGTTGTATGGCTGTTTTGTGCTCTCCAGTTTTGCCCACACACCAACAGAAAGGTAACAGAGCAGCAGCAGCGGCAAATAAAAGAGGCCTGACGTCAGTGACAGCTTCAGTGGACTGTTTCCTAAGACACGTGCATTTATGAGGACTTCGTGCGACCTGAGCGCCTTGCAGGTTTTTCATTATTCAAAAACACACCGCACTGGCCAGAGAAGTTTCACCTCCAAGGTAAAACAAACAAACAAACAAAAAAGACATGGAGGACTGTGTATTTGTCTGAACCAGCTGGTGAAATAGACCTGAGGCTGCATTTGAGGAGCGTAGAAAAGAACGAAATTAAATGACCGATTTTGTATTTGAGGAGCATGCATTTCTGAGGTGGGCTGCAAGACACAGAGGTATAGAAGACATCTTTAGAACACGGAAAGGTGGATTGACTTTGAAGGAAATTATTTGTTTTGTTTTTTTTCTTCCAAGGTCATAAAGGATTAATTAAGTACTGACGATTATAATGTTTATTTTTTGCACACGGGCTTTCTGAAATGTGCATGTAAAAAGGTAAATTACACAGTCAGCCACTGCAACATAAAATATTAGTTCACGGCCCGTTTGGCTGTAGAGGAGTGAGCCGCAGTGGTGGAGTGCTTTGGCAAGATCCCACAGAGCTCCTGCATTTTTCTTAATATTGGGTGTTGTTTTTTTCTTAATTCTTTTCAAGGTAAGATTACATTCATCACAGTATTAAAAGTTGCAATGCCATTCAAGTATGTGACAAAATACTGATGAAAATAACACTGTCATGGGCCATGGCACTTGCAAACTCTCAGGAGTCCGTTGATTTCAGCAGCCGAAAGCAGCGATAAAAGACATAGATTCTCTACACATTTACAAAAAGTCTATCTACAGTTGAGGCTTGGCGGAGGCATAGCATAATGAGGAGTGGGCTGGGAGTCAGTAGTTGCCTCCTTGTGTACCTTGATCGTGGCCTCTGGGAGAGGCATATGCAGTGAGCAGCTTTGGCTGAGGCTCCATCTAGTGGCCTCTGATGGAAACACATTTCACCCAAAGACAATCAGGTGAGTAGAGGAGACCCGAAGCACCAATCACTGCTGAGTGTAGTAAATGAGGAACAGACAGTAACCTCTGTTACTCCTGCCTGTGTTTGTTTAGCCCCAACAGCCACTGTGCAGGCCGCTGTCATTCCAGGTTGCCACTCTCCGACTGGGAGATGTTGAGTGTGTTGGCAGAGGGGAACAGGTCTCTTTGGTCTGTGGGGCTGTGGTAGTCTGAAGTGAGGTCTGGGTCCAGGAGTGAGGACAACGTGAAGTTGGACGAGCCTTTCTTCAGGCACTGAGAATAAAAGTTAAGCAGAGCGTCCAGTTTGTTCTCTATGGACTGCACCTGAACAAAGACAGAAAATAATCCCATCATGGTAATAATATTCAGGGGAGATGAACTAGGGAGGGGCCCTAAAAAGCCAGTAATGAATAAACATGTGGTTTGTACGTTGGCCCAAATTTTGTGCTCACATCCCTGGTAACGTCCACAAATGTTACACAACAAGGTCTCAATGATTGTTTTACCAGAGGCACATACCTGTTTCTCTACTTTTACTACACGTCCCATCATGCTTAGCTCGTCCAGAGGGTCCAGTTCTGGAGGCGTCTTCTCTCCCTTTTCTGAGCGCGACTTCTTGTCTGTCGACACAGCACCACGTCCAATTATCTGATCCACCCTTTTTAAAGCAAAACATTACAGTATATTATGAAATTGTTACAATTGTGTTATTAATATTGACCTAACATTGAAAGACTTACCGTGTTTGAAGGCTCTTGATGCGTCCGAGCATATCCAGGTGTCCTGCTGAGTACTGTTCAATGACGTCCTTCACATCATATGGACGCAGCGTCTCCTTGAACTTTCTTTTGGCCACCAGAAACTTTAAAATCCTGCACATTAACACATGCTTACATTAAGGCTGACATTGGTTATTGTCCATATGCTGCGTCTATCCAAATGTACTGTAAACCTTTGGAAAAATGCAACGCAAAGACAGCTATCAAATGCTGTATAGGCCACACCAAATATAACTAGATTAATTACAGTGGGTGTGACCTTATCGTTGACAAACAGCCCCATAATGAGGCCGCATTCACCCACACAGTAAGCCAAGCGTATATATTGTAATGATGACAACATCTTCAGGAGGCATCTGCTTATCGCAACTTGCTGTTTCAGCAATTAGCACTTAGCCACAGCTGTAGGAACAGACCATTCTATGACAAGTCTGTTCTTTTGCTGGTGGGACTGGGCACTGGGAGCCACTGAAGGGCCCCAGCTGTAAACTGTCCCGGAACACCAAAGACAGGAACATTTGCACCAGTACTGATAGGACATTACCAGACATTACTGTAGGTGGGGCTGCGTGTATTGTGCCAGGATTTCAACTGGCCTGTTTTCATTTAAGACAAAGACAGCTCAAAGATGCTGGCTTTGCAAAAAGGTCGGATGTCCCGACTGTAAGTGAGACATAACGCACTCACTCAAGCCATCATCTGGCCCCCGTGATGGATTGCACCATGAGTGAAGATGGGACAGATGAGAGTGTGGACCAGAGAGGGAGGGCTGCTTTGTTCACTGAGAAATCATATCTTTCACACCCAGATGCCTAAGTCCACTATAATACTCAGTGTGGCACTATTGGGGAAATGTTAGTAAGGAAATAAATCACATCAAAGGTTTAAAAGTGGATGACTGCAAGCATTTACAAAAGGCACTGAAGAGAAATGCATGAGGCGACATAAGTGCATACGTGGACTGAGTGGTGGCGTGGGGTCACTCACTGAAATAACCCATGTAAACTTTGATTAGGTCAGCAGCGCCCGCATTTGAGGCAGTAACAAAGCCGGTAGGTGTTTGGAGCTGAGGAGCGCGAGGAGGAGGTGGTCCACAGCTGGTGCAGCCGGAGCAGCACGCTTCCCCCCCTTCATGCTGCACGGTTTCTTGATGACTCGCGGGGTATTTTTGCAGCCACTCTTTTCTTATTTTGCAGGTAGATGCAGATTTTTTTTTGCCAGGGTGGGTCTCAGGTGTGGGGGCAAAGAAAGGGTTTGGGGGAAAAGGAGAGCAGGGACTTTTGATTTAGATCCTCCAAGGATTTCTGTTAAAATGCTGACGCTCTTTCTCCGTCAATAAAACGTTTTTCATAATCTGTATAATCTATTGTCAAATGTACCACTGGTGCATTTAAATTTCAACAGTTAATGATAGAGGTTGGCACATCTCAGTGAAACTAATAATGCTTTTCAACTGCACAAAAGGTGAGATGCAAAAACAATGACTGGAGCGACAGGAAGTGTCATCATCTGTACCTGAAATGCTGGCATAGCTGGGTCGGAAATTCCTGCGATTCAGCAAATGTTTCCTGATAGTCTCTAAGAGCAAAGGTTTTATGTGCAACTTTAAAAAATGACTGTTATGCTGACACCTTTCCGAGGAGGGCCAAGTAGGGTGAGCTACTTTAAGGGCAAGTTTGAGTATAAGCCAAAAACATTCTGCTGCTACATGAGCAAAATATAGCACACGAGGAGCATTCAACCAATCAGGGAAATGTACTGTGTTAACACTAAAAATATTACAGCTGAGAGGCTAAAACAAAAGATGATGATGGCCAGGGATGTAATCCGTATAAATAGTAAATACTCATTCTTTAATAAAGTATAGGCTTCAGCAAAGACTGCTATTCTGCAAAAAAACTGAAGTTTATGCAGTATTGGATTTGCACAAAAAACATAAAGGACTGAGAAATATGCCTTGGCCTTGTGTCTCTCCTCAAAACAAAGCACTCCAATGATCCAAATGCATCTCTATAAAGTGAAGTCTCAGCACTAAGGCTTGGTGCAAAATTCCACTTTAACAACATCAATCATGAGACTGTGCATGCGTATTTGTGTGCGTGTGCGAGTACACGGAGCACCTGCTGTTTACACACCTGCACTATCTATAGGAACTCCCTCCCTCCATTGTCTGCTGCTCAGAGCAGCTGAGGTCACTGTGATCTGCTGAATCAAGTACAGCCACCAGGAGATATCAAATAGCAAATCAGAGGCATCCGGGGATCAAACAATTATGTTTTATGTAGCTCTCACTCAAATCTATACCAATGCTCTCTGTTAACAGTTTTACTACTAAGGTTTTCCTGATTGTTAGTGTCTACTTGTGTCGTAAATCAAATTGGTTAATTAAAAGGACAGGTTTTGTTGCAATGATTAGTTGTGGGTTACATTTTAGGAAAACATAAAGAAGAACTGAAGCCATTGCGATTGACTGCCTAATGTGCAGCTGCAAAAATCACTGAAATGGCAGGAATTGCTTAAAGACCCAGTTATAATTGAAATCCTAATGTGAAAGTCCCTATTAATTCTATTATTGTTATGATCAGAAATTGTATTATATTGCTTTGATAGCAATAAATACCAACCTGGAGAATGATGTGAATGATCTGCCAAGGTCCAAATCGCAGAAGCCGAACGCATTCATTTCAATAAAACGGAAATAAATAATAGGACAATTCTCCCAAAAATGTGGAACGTTTTGAGGTACTAGAATTTGTGGAAATCGCTGAAACTGTGAACACCCTAAAAATCAAAAAGAACATGCAAGACAATATGCAACACAATCGACAGCCAGTCAGCCCTAGGCATAGGCGACCCAGGCAGCTGCCAAGGGCACCATCTGCTGGAGGGAGCGCTATATTGGAAAAAATTTTTATAAATCTACAAATCGTTGATTTTTGACCATTTTGGAAGCGAAAGTGATAGCGACTTGTGGTTTGTTGAATTGAAAACTGAAGGTTTCAACCAACAAGCCCTCCCTGGTGCTCCTGCGCCTCTGGGGAGTTTTGTAACGCGTTGGAAATTAGTAGATTAAACATTCACATCAGAAGTGCACCCACTACTGCAGGTAGGAACTCTAGCTTCGCCCCCTTCTCAGCTGTAGCTCCTCCCCACTCCTCAACGCTGACGGAACCTTCTCCCTCTCGTCTCTCCCTGGATTAAACTGTAATGCTGGTTTTCAACAGTTTATACGGAGAAAACAATGACTGTATGGACTGTAGAGTCTTTAAAAAGACTCCCCTCTTCTCAAGCTTTCAGCCATTTTTTATTTTTTGACAATCCGCCTTATGTTCACGGAGCTGATGTACAGATATGTCAGTGCATTCAATAATGTGATTTAGCGCAGTGATATCGCTACGCATTTCTCACTATACTTCAAGTGGATTAATAACTTCAAAATCATCGTATAAGCTCCAAAACAAGAGCTTATACTTTCTGACAGAAGATCGGAAGTTTCAGACTTTAGTTTAAAGTGAAGCCTTGAGGCTTGTCACAGCCGAGTCAGGACCATTCAATCATCATATAACACTAAAAATAGTATTCAAATGGTCAAATTAAATTTGTGTAGGTTCTCAGTCGTACAGGAGTTGTCCATCGTAGGCAAAAATTCTTCAGTCTTCATCTGTACTCTGTAGTTGAAATGTAAAAGTGAAAAGTGCAGAAGGGAAGGAGAAAGAGGAACTTCATACGCAGAAAGCCCTCGCGGCCTGTGGTTACCCTAAGTGGTCCTTTGCCAAAGCCCATAGGAAAAGATTAGTTAAAGAACAGGACAAACAGGAGACAGAACCAAAAAGGAGAGGAATAGCTGTACCGTATGTAGCTGGAGTCTCAGAGAAAATGCAAAGAGTTTTTAGACAACATAAAATCCCAGTTTATTTCAAACCTATGAATACATTAAGACAAAAACTTGTTCATCCTAAAGACAAAGTCCCAAACCACAAAAAGAGCAATGTGGTTTATTCTATTCATTGCAAAGAAGAGGAATGCAAAGAACATTATATTGGAGAGACTAAACAATTATTGAAAACCAGGCTTGGCCAACACAGAAGAGGGAATTCCAGCGGGAATGGCCCTCAGTCAGCTGTACATCTGCATCTGAAAGCCAACAAACATTCATTTGAGGACAGTGAGGTTAGGGTCTTATCGAAAGAAAGTAAATACTTGGAGAGAGGAGTCAAAGAAGCCATTTTTGTTAAAAAAGAAAATCCAGCA
>OMNZ01017495.1:0-18102 GCA_900303255.1 Lesueurigobius sanzi
GAGTGCACCATCCCCAGTGTCAAATATGGTGGGGGGAGCATCATGATATGGGGCTGCTTTTCTTCAGCAGGGATTGGGATTGGGAATAGTTGGGAAGATGGATGGAGCCAAATACAGGGACATTTTGGAGGAAAACCTGCTAGAGTCAGCAAGAGAATTAAGGCTGGGGCAAAGATTCACCTTCCAGCAGGACAATGACCCAAAACACAAAGCTAAATCTACAATGGAATGGTTTAAAACAAAACATATTCATGTGTTAGAATGGCCCAGTCAAAGTCCAGACCTAAATCCAATACAAAATCTGTGGAATGACCTGAAAACTGCTGTTCACAAACGCTCTCCATCTAATTTGACAGAGCTTGAGTTGTTTTGTAAAGAGGAATGGGCTAAACTTTCAGTCTCTAGATGTGCAAATCTTGTAGAGTCATACCCCAAAAGACTTGCTGCTGTTATTGCAGCAAAAGGGGGTTCCACTAAGTATTGACTCGTGCTGTATGAACACTTGGTTTTCTATTTTTTGAAAAATAACAGAATCAGTCAAAATTTCAGTCAAAAAAATCAAAATAAAATCTTTATGGTTACATGACAAAATGTGCAAAAGTTCAAGGTGTATTAGTACTTTCGAGAGGCACTGTAGATGACTAAAGCCTTTACACAGGATACAGATTCATAAAGTGGAGCCCAAGTAGGATGAAGCAACTTTACTTTTTGTTCTCAGACTCCTGTTGTGATATTGGCCGGTACAAATACAAATAGTTTGATTGACTTTCTGAAATGTTCCTTATATCAGGTGACAGTTCTATCTTTGGTTGATACTAGCACAAATGTGTTTTCTTCAATTGACAACCTAGAATTTAAGAAGATTATAAGATATTACCAGTGTCACGACTCCCCAGACAAAAATCTAGCAGTGGAATGATTAGGGCTGGGCAGTGTTGGAGGTAACTCATTAGAAAAGTAACTAGTTACAGAAATATATTACTCTAATATAATACTGTATGTTACTTAAACTGCACTCAAATAAGATGCAGCACCAAATCAAGTTAGATACAGACTTAGAAAGAAGCTTTGTGTAGCTAATGTCGTCAAAACAAAACACTCATGGACGGCTGTGGAAAAGGAAATCTCTCTGCACTTTAGCTCTGTGGGCTTATTCTCACTTTCAATTCATATTTTGCCAAAAGTAACTCAAATGTAACTCAGAGTAGTGCAAGTCAGTTACATTTTTGCAGCATTAATATGTAATACAAACATATTACATTTTTAAAGCTGTATCTACTGTAATGTAGAATATATTACCATTGTAAAGTAACTTGCCCAACACTGGGTCTGGGTCCCGTTAACCAAAACCTCTGTAGCATTGTTCTAATTGTAAACTTATGATTTACATTAAAGCTTTGAAAAATACTGGTAGATTTATAAACATTGTCGTCATTATTGCTAAGTAGTGAAAAAAGAACAGCATCCAGCTCAAACAATGAGAAATACCGAGAAATAGGACAGAGGCAATTACACAGCGCGTACTCATCAGCAGAACTGAGAATTGAAACCAAAGAGTTGTAATTGTTTCCAGGTGTGAAGGCATCTCAGAATTTCACTTTTACATTTTTAGGTGTTCAGTTTTTTTCTATTCTACAAATTACGAGTTCACTCAAGTTTTTCCCATAAAGCAGCAGTTTCCAATTTTTTGTATCCCCCAAAATTTGGTGTTTTGTTTAAGAATGCACATCTACTGTAGAGGTACGAGGTGTGGAGTCTGTGTGCATCTAAGAACGATAACTGACGTGAGAAAGAGATTATAGACAAAATGACTGGTGTAATGTGGTGCTGTAAACATTTTCTTTTATTAAATTGAATAAATTCTGACACAATTCCAAGTCGCCATGAAGTGTTTGATCCCTATAATAATATTAATACTGTACTAGTAATGATAACAACAACAATAGGCCAATAAAAGCACAGCAGGCAACACAGTTAAGGCGAACACAGCAAACACATGCCAGCGCAACACCAATGCTTAGACACCACAGACAAACCCCATGTCACTCAGACCACAGACTAACCTTACCTTCATGATATAAGACATCCTCTACAGAGAGCGGAGTGGAACAAGAACAGAAAGAAAAAACAAAATGTGCATGAAATAGGAGAGTAGAATGTCCAGGGGAGTATTTTATAGCCTATAATAAAGATGCTATCCATAATTCACCTATTCAAGGAATAGGTTTTGATAGGTTTGACCATATATGAGAAGGAAGAAATCAGAGTTACACATGCATCGCCTCCTAAGAAAAAGGAACGACTCGGAAATCACCCATTTTAATTTGTCATTCATCATTCTGGCTAGAATTCACTTGACAAAGTCTAAGTTACAGCGATCTTATCAGAACAGCAAAAATGTAGAACAGAACTAGAGATCTAGAAAGTGCAAGGCTCTACAAAATGATTACAATGCAAAAAACAGCACGCCACCCACAAAAACCACAAGGAAGCTCTATGAAACATGAGTCTCATATTGGTAGGTTCAGTATCTCCCACCATGCTTCCCATAAATCAGTCATACCCACTTTACCGCTGCGGAAGGGGACAATTAAACTTTAAACAATACTGTGTGCAGAAGTAAATGGTTGGCAGGTAATCAAAATGCCATATGAACTAGGAGCAGTTGGTCTTCTGGAACCATGCGTATTAAACTATTTCACTTGTATAAGACATGATTTTACATGAGACTGTGTGCAAGAGGTGTTTTTGTGCCTACCTCTTTGTATCCCAGTGCAGCTGATGGTTTAAGGGGAGGTGCAGGTCGCAGGCAGCTCAGGGACCATGGTTTATTGATTTTTGGTGGTTCTAGAGGGCCACGGGAAACTGCACTGAGGCTGCCCAAGTGAGACAAGTGAGTCGGGGTGCCCACAATGCTCAGAGACTTGCCCTCAGCCGTCTAAAGGAAATATATGATCAGCCACTCGAAAATGTATGTGTTCACCTTTTCTCTTTTCAATGTGTTTGCAACATAAACATGCTACTACTTAATGAGTAGAACCTTTAAGATGGTGCCCACGGGGCTGCCTCCTTTATTGAAAGGCTGAAGATGCTCCAACCACTCTTGCAACTCTAGGGGACTGCTGCAGAACACTGTAATGCGCTCGATCATGCTTCCTGTGGAATAAATAAAGCAGTATCTGGTGAGTGCAGTACTACACCATAAGAATATAAGGATGATATTAGTATACACCAGAGGTCACGGATTATCTGGACCCAAACGCCGACCCATCTGGACCTGAACCTTGTATCCGACCTTTGGACCCGACTGACTAAATCCCTTAATTCGAGATGCGCCGTTCTCTCGCTCCCTGTCCACACAAACTCTGCCTATTGTCCAGATTAACAGAAGGAAAACTGCATGCAACTTTTCATTTAGCTCAAAACGGTCCAGAAATGACTACGTTATGGTCTGCTAAAGATTTAAACCGAGCGGACCATAATAATCTAATTTTCGCACAATGTGGCGCAAAAAGTAGCACTGTTTCTGATCTTTTTTAAAAAGCTTCAAACTCAAAGCAGACGAAGATTATTTACAATGAACCAGGACTAAACAAGGACTGAACCAGGTCTAAACTAGGACTCTGTGCTTCTTTCCCAGTGCATTGGCACCATGTGTAAATGCATTATACTTTATAAAGGCTTTAGGTGCTTTTTAGGAGCCTAAATATATTTTAGAATATAAACAATATCAGGTTATAATTAATTGCACTCTTTTTAAAACACAGCTTTATTATATTTATATTATATATATAAAAAAACGATTAGCCTAATTAAAAAGTATTATTCCTGCATAACCATGAATTGACTTGTATTTTAATTCATGACCCCTGGTATACACGATTGCCAGAAATGTAAAGAGATGTGGGGATTTACCTGTGATGTCAAATGCAAACTGCACACTCTCTGTTTCCTCGATGTGTCTTGTCACAGTCGTACCCGTCAGAGGCAGTCGTGTCTACAAGATCAATAAAACTAATGATTACAGTTCAGGCACTAATTAGATCATCGCTGAGCAGAACACGCTGCATATTTCCTTACCTGATAAATGAAACCACTCATCCGTGGGCTGGCAGACAGCATTACTAACACATTTGGGAAAAGCATTAGGTAGCGCTCCTCCTTTTCCTATGAAGCATACAGATATGTGCAAAAGCTGTGGTTTAATTATGCCACTTAGTCAATTAAGTCAGTGTGACACAAAATCTAAACACTAGTTTGTCAGTAAATAGAGTGAAGTTGTGCGTTGGTAAGAAGTATTTCTGGAAACTGGTTGCCTGATGAGGCCTATCCAAATCCTTTGCACTTTGTTCCAACCACAAATTGAAGCCGACCCCCACAAAGAAACCACACAAAAGCATTTGGCTTTCTTATTAAATCAAAACCTGACTGGTTTGGTTTCTGATCCATATTTCAGGGTATGTTGGTTTAGTATAACACCACCACAGTTCCCACCGGCTTCAACATCTTTGGAATTGCACTATATTTATCAAGTTGGTAAAAACTATTTAAAATTCAGTTGTTTGTTATTCACCAGTAACCAAAAAAAACCTTTTGCATTTGGGCTAACAACTTTAGAATCACAGTCACAGCGGTTGCACAGTCTGTAACAGAGTTAATGGTTGTCAAGAAAGGATAAAGTAAGAGAAAGGGGTAAGCGTTCCCAGCTCACTCCTTTTGAGCCTTTATGTGTAACGTTTAATTAACCATGTGGAAATGATGCCTGCATTTTCTTCTCGTACATATTTTTTTTCTTTTACACATATTGCTCAAATAAATGAAGGAAAATGAATGAAATGAGAATGTTACTCATTGTACCTCACTGGAGCCGTTTTTCACGTGGACTTGAGACATATAGGCCACTTGGCCCAGGGTCTTGATACAGTCGCCCTCCCAGCCTCGCACGGGCTCCGACAAGATCTGAAGCTCCAGGTTCTTGCGCTTCCGTAAATTCTGGCACTGCATCTAAAAACGCGCAAACATAAGACACTGAGGGTGAGAACAATGCAACAATTATGTTCTAAATTCCTAAAAACATACGTGCATGTAAGATGTACTTCAGTAAATAAGTGTCTACATGTTTACCAAGCTAAATACTGTATATTGTTTATTCTGCTGGTAAATGTGTGTTGGACTGAAGATATTTGTTTACCCTTTGCATTTGAAAGCATCTTCAGGGCAGTGGAGTGAGGGGCGGGGGTGAGGGGAGGGGTGCAGAGGAGGGGTCACTACTGACACCTACTGATACATACAGAATTTCTTACTGGGCCTTTAAGTTAAACAATAATCATGGCTAAAGTAAAGAACGTAGATCTTTAAGTTACAGTAAAGATATACTGTAGCTTCACCACAGGAGAGATTATTTTCTTTGATTCAACATTAGAGTTTGCTGATATAATTGATAGGTTGGGTACAGTAAGTGGACTGGACTTACAACTAGGTTTTTAAATGCAGCTGTTGCCTTTATGATGTCAGGATAGTCCGGATGAGCTTCCTGTGATTGGACAAGAACGAATGGTAAACTTGAAAGGTCATAGTTTAATTACTTTCTTGCAAATGTGCAGCACACTGTGTCGTACCTCAACGTGTCTCTCCAGTTCTTGTAGGAGTGTTGGGTATTTGTCCAACCTAATGAAAGGTTTGCTGAGGCTGGTGGTCAGAGTGAGGATTCCTGGAGCGTTTGCACCTTGGCTTTCCATAAACTTGTCAAGCTCATCGCTGTTAAAAAAATAAATAATGATGAAAAACATTTTAAGTCATATTTTTAAAGGATGAAAAATAGAAGCCTTAAAAAAAAAAAAACCTTGCATATCACCATATACAAAACCACACCGCGCATGTATCCTGTCTACAGATGGCTTCCTGTATTTTAACCTACAACTCTACAATGACTTTATGAAGACACATTTAGACATCAAATGAAAAGATACTATTCTATTCTAAGTGGTTACACCAAAATGATTATTTATGTTTATTTAAGTTCTTTTCAGATCCTCTTGTGACATAGCAAAATGAAAATGGTGATTAGCAAATAAACTGCTGTAAGATAATATTATTTGTGAGCATCTGTAGTGTATCAAAAGGTTCACCTGTGGTCAGTTAGGATGCAAACGGCTGAGGGATGACTGGAGCAGTACGCAAGGTAGAGCGTCCTTACTTGGTTCATCAGATTTACATAGCAGCCTGCCACACGCTGCTGACACTCTGGGACTCTGCAGGGACAAAAAGCACAGAATTAGCCAAATCAGCAATGTTAAAATGCTGTAATTTCTGTTTCATGACTAACACATTGCAGATTTTCCTTTTGAGCCCATTTTGAGACAAGTTTATACAAAAAAAAAAAAAAAGGTGGAAATTACTTGGTGCATTCTTCCAAAGCTGCGCAGAGGCTCAGCTGAAAAGTAAGAATCTCTTCCAAGTTTCCACAAAGGGTTGCACTGTCAGCCGTGCTTAATCTGAGGATGGAATTGAAAACGCAGAAATTAGTTTTGCATTGCCTATACGGTTAAAGGTGATGCTGTGGTAATACTAATAATATATGCAGATTACATAAAAATCCAGTAAATGGCTTTATCTACGTGTCTTACTTGTCACAAGCTTGTAGAGGTCGGAGATAGGAACCCAAAACAATTTGCAAGTCTTTGACAAATTCACGCTCATGTTCCAAGATATCCTGTACCACCTTCAGGTCATGATAAAAACAAAAAAACATTTTATTTATTATCAACAAAAATTGTTGGCACTAAACATCAACACTTACCACACTGAAGTAATTCTTTGTGAGTTGAGCTCCTTTTGGGGATACTGGTTTCTCTGCTAAAGAAACAGCACACGAGAAAATGTGCTTAAACAGTGCCATCTAGTGGCATAAAACAGCTATAATAAAATGTTGACAATAATAAGATTGACTCACCACATGTTTTGATCTCTTTGACGTAGTTACTGGGGAACCAGCCTGTCCTGCCACTAAGCGTGCCCTCCCACCAGCCCCCCTCCTCCTGCCGCGTCACCAGGATCATATCACCTTTATTGAAGGACAGCTCATCCTCATTGTTCTGCTTGAAGTTGAAACGGGCTTTCACCATCGGCTGCCCAGCACTTCCTCCATTCTCAGCCATCTCCTGTACAAAAAGAGCAAAAAAGGAAGTCAATTTATAGATGTACAGATTGTGATATCATAGAATTAACCAGAATATCTCACTGCAGATTTGGACTGTCTGCGGAGCGAGCCTTTTGATTTGACTGTAGATAGTGCGTGTGAAGACAAGGACTGACTAGGGGAAGGCAGTCCTGACGGTGGACATGACCTCTCTGCACCACTGTCTATGGAGGAACAAGAACACATAAACACTGCTGTAAAATGTCTGTTCATACATGCATACATATACATATACATATACTGTACATATACATACTGTACATATATACAGTTGTGCTCAAAAGTTTACATACCCCTTTAATCTTTTGGCCATTTTTCATAGCAAATGAATGAAAACCCAAACATCTTTTCTTCCACTCATGGTTAGTGGTTGTGCAAAGCCATTCATTGTCAGAGAACTGAGTTTACTCTTTTGAAATCATAATGAAACAAACTACTGATTTAACGTTTACATGACCTTCAACAACTGCCAGGAAAATTGTTCAGGAGCAAAGAAAAACTTGCTTCAGCTGAAATACAGACTCTCTGACAAAATTGGACTCTCTGAAAAAATGGATGTTTGTTTCAAGATGCACAATATGTTAACTTTTGATCAGGGACATTTGGCTAGTTTCTAGTTGAAAAGTGTAAAACAGTTGTTTTTTGTTTTTTTTTACAATAAATGGCTTCACGCAACCTCTAACCATGAGTGAAATAAAGATTTTTGAGTTATCATTCATATTCTATGACAGGCAGAATGTCAGGGTATGTAAACCTTTGAGCACAACTGTACACCTCAAAAAGACAGAACAAAATAACCAAGCGACTGTGTGTATATATTGAAAGGTGAAAAAGTGTATACTGCTAAAATCAATATTGAACTAATTGTATATTTTGACCAAACTCTTTATTAAACTGACTTAATTTAATTGAGAACAATAACATAACAGTCTTGCATGTGGGCTCAATGCAAACACATAAATGAGAGTAAATGTGACAGAACTCTAGTTCCTGCATGATCTAAACTGCCTGTTGCACCAGCTGCATACAGAAAACACTCTGAATGACTTCTGTCCAGCAGCCTATCTCTGGACCAGTCAGATAAAATGTAGAATAATAAAGAATAATTTGTATAATTTCTGTTGATTTATTCACAATATAAGATGAGAAGGACTGACCTTGTGTGGCAAAGTTGACTGCTAATAATGTGGATAGCACCTTGCTAAAATTCTCACCAGTGTACAACCAATCCGGCTCAAAGCCCTGAAAAGAGCAAACAAAGATGTTTTTAACCAAAAAAAAAAGTCCATAAATCCTGATTGACAACATGAAGTAACAACTTTAACTATTGCTGGACAACCTGTGTGTTCTAGCGTTTTAACACACACCAGTCAGCATTACAATTCTCATCATCATCTACTACCATTGTATAAATGTTATAATCATGCAACAAATAGTTAGTGTAGATAAATTGACTAAATCACAATGCATACATTTACTTATTTTGTGATTGTGCTAGTTAATTAACACACATTGATGTTGACATGCTCTGCCGAACTACTTCTCAACTTGGTCTCAGACAGCTATCTCCTTTCTTTCCATAGATAAGGTTTCACATTTTAAATAAAACATCTTAAATATAGAGGTTTAGTAGGGCCGCCATGCTCCGGAGTGTTGGTGTGATGACAACGATGTGTATTTATGCAAGAGAGAAGATACATTAAAATACAAGAATTGGATATAGTCTTGTAGCAAAATACATTATACAAGAGCTTTACAGTTTGCAAAATATTTTTTTCTATTATATAATTGGTATTTGTTCGGTCAAACCTGGGCTAAAATGCTGATCCTATACTGTGTGTCAGTTAGCGTTAATAATAAATGTATAATTTCCTCTTTCTGAGTTTGTTGGCGGAAGTGAAAACAGTGAGACTTTGCAGTCAACAGGACACAGCTTAAAGATAGCAGGAAAAAACGTCAACGTGTGGATGGCCACTAGACTAGAGGGCAGTGTAAGGAGATCTGATATTTGACTGTAGTTCACCTAAAACGCACTGACCACTGGCCGCCTGCAAAGGGTCTAATTATGACTAGAACTTGGTAATGGATCAAAGCAGGACCTCCCAGACAGAACAAGTAGCTCAGGCATAAACTGACACACAAAAAGGGTGTTCTCCATAGAAGATATGATCATAATCCCAAACAAAAAGTGTTATCATAAAATCCAAGAACAATATGCTGTCCAGTCTGCCTTTAATAATAGGTCTAATGTTAGGATATGGAGTAGCCAGAAAAGCACGATACAGACAAGGAAGTGAGCAGATGTAAACCAAGAGGTGGTCACTAGAAAACTGAGGGGATACAGTTCAATACCTTTGCTCTGTGCTTTAACTAACAACAAAAGCCTAGATGACGAGATTAGTCTGTGTGCGAAAAACTGTGCCAGCAAGGTAAGCAGCTAAACAACAACACGAGCTGAGCAGGGTGTTAATTCCAGTCTGACTGCAAATGGCTAAGGAGCAGCAAATAGATAGTTAAAGGTCATGCCATGTTAAAACATGTAGGCTTTAAGAAAAAAACAAACTTACCTCTACTTTCAAGGATGAGCATCCCTTTAGAAATTCGCGAATGTTACCCAAACATTCAGCCTCAGATCTCGGATCCTGGCAATACTGAGTACACACAAAATGTTAAACATTGCAGTACTTTAGACATTGCAGTATACGGTTGCCTGGTGTGCAGACACAGACATCTGACACTGATCCGGATCAAAAGCCCAGGTCTATTTTACATTCTGAAAAAAATAAGAATTGTTATCATAAATTGTACTGTCCTGATTTGACTATAACAGTATAGTTTTTCTTTCCGTGTCTTCTTCAAACCACAGAAAGTAATAAAATTGTGATCTCGTCGATTGTACAGCTACATTGTTTCGCCTTCAAAATAAAACAAATTTACTGTCAACAACCTTCAAGTGATGTTTAATTATTAATGTACAGATGTTGTCCATATTTTGACGCATTTTTGAGTTTCAAAGGGATAAAAATTTGAAAACACAGAAACCATAAAAAAAAAAAAATAAAGACAGGAAAGCTTGATGCCGCTGACTTCCTCCTCCAGTTCAGCTGCGTGCTGCAGTGCACTGATGCGAACTTGACAGAGGAGGATGTCGGACAGGGGAATGTTTTCAAGAGGAAGTGACGCTCAGCTTTTACAACTGTTGTTTGGCGTTATTAATGTGCTTAAAAGCAATGCAAGTTACTTATGTACACGCTATAGCCCACAAAATACACACGCAAAAGTTGTAGTTATAAAAAGCCGTACGCGGTTCCCAATTCCGCGCAGCTACACACATTTTAACAAAATGTCCCATATAACTTCTGGATCACTGTCCAAAATGCGGAATCGTTGCTTCAGAGGCAACCATCCCACATTAATTTGACAAATCTCACCAGTTGTGTATGATATAGCTTCCACTTGCCAAATAATTTCACGGCAAAGTGCAGGCCTAAAAACAGAAAGTTGCAGTACGCGCTAAAGCCTTCTCCAAACACCCCCTCCAGTGCTACCCGGATTGACTCTAGGTTATGCATCTGATCGGTCTTGTCAACTTTTCTACATTACCTTTGGAGTGAAGCCAGGTATGAGGCGCTCGGCAAGTCTGCAAAGGACAACGCCATCCTTCAGCGACGTTTTCAGAAAGTCCTCCGGGTCGGCGATGTTCTTTTTAGGCGAGCTCAACACTCCTAATGATATTAACCATGTAACAGCCTGCTCCTCTGGATTCATTGCTACGTATTTTTAGTAATTATGCATGGTTTAAAATAGAGATTAGTTCACATCCGCACTTCTGGTTCACATCTACAAAGGGGGACAAACGTGCGGGGGGACGTATGACGCGTCATACTCACTACAGAGATACACACCCCTACTGGCAAATGCTGCCTCCAAAATACCTGCCTGTAGGATATGTTGACTTCTAGCGTTTATATGCTTCTGACTTTATATTAGCCCCATCATTTTAATGTAATGCAACCTTAGACGTCCTCAAAATGTATCCGCTTCATTATTTGTAAAAATAAATAAAAGTACACAAAAAATATAAAACACCGTGTCAAATAAGATCAAGTTTAATGTTTATTGAAACCACCAGTCGTATTTTCTGCTCGGGGTTGAACCATCTCATTGTTCCATCATTCCTGAGTGGGGGGGATCTCTGAAGAGGAAAAGGGGGGGATTATGTAATCACTTAAAAACAAAAAACGTAAATATTCACTTCTGCAAGATGTTAGATGAATTTACCTGGACTGCAGTGTTGACACAATATCGTTCCAACTTTTTGCAGGTTTTTCTGATTTATACTAGGCACCAGTGGGTTGTAGAAAATTCACCCTGCAATAGGAACACATGTTACAACTTGATCCATTCAAAAATGCATTTAAAAATGTTGACATTTCGAAACCCTCAGTTGGATCCCATTCTCTTTGATTGTTTCAAGTTTGGCCTTTGATGAAATTTCTTCCAGTGATCTTCAGAGTTAGAACTTGCAAGTTTGTTGAATTTCTTTTATATTAAAAAGTGGGGCTTACTACAACAAAGTACTTAACTGGTTGAAAGGGTGAGCCATTTGCAGGTTGAAGAACATTGTTGAGGTTTGAAAGTTGCACTTATAGAGCAAATGGACTAGAGACTGACAAGGACCTTCAGATGAACTCCTTCTTAATCCACAGGCAAAAGTTGTCTTGTCATAGGTATTCGAATACAGCACAATGAGAAATGCATTTAGAGATCAGAAACAAAGGTTTGCTTTGCTTACCAGCTGTTGACTATCAGTTGAGTTGAAAAGACTTGCTTTTGGTTGTTGCCTTTGACGTTGCTTGCACATAGTTGAGGAGTCCATTTCCAAAGTGAATTCAGTGGAGCAGTTTGGTAGCTTTGACAACACTTTCTAATCTTGGAATACATTGGATACACTTGAGCACTCCTCCAGTTTATATTAGATTTTTTAAATTGACAAGTTGTCATGTTACAACTAAAAGCTTTATTAGAATAGGTCAGACTTTTAGGGCATTGCAGATTTTAACAGCACTGATATTACAAAAACATGTACTTGGGAGCGGCACTTTTACATTTGCAAGAAAAAATACCAATTAAAATACACATAAAAAAAAAACTTTGAAAGATACAGCTCAAAAACTAAGCTTAAATTTCACAATTGACTCAACTACAATATGTTGCCTCGTCATTCTTTTGAAAACACGCAATATCTTCTGCTGTTTGTGTCCATTTTAGTATCTGCTGCGAGCCATCCCACCATCAGATTGGTTGCCACGACCACCATGTGGCCCTCCACGACTTGAGCTGCTGTATGAATTACGATAACCTGCGTTGACAGGTGGGGCGGGGCCCCTATCCTGCCGGCCCATACGCTCACGGCTAGGCGCGTATGAGTCACTCCGACTGCTGGGGTAACTGTCACGGCTCCCATATCCATCCCGGGAACTGCTGCCATAGTCATCATAACGACTGCTTCCGCCGCTCCCACCATAGGATGGTGGGGGGCCCCTTGAGGGTGGGGCACTGCGAGAGTTACCTGCAGGGTCAATGGTTCAGGTAATTGGCAAGATTTAAAGTAAACATTTTTTGCAATGTCAAAGAGCCAATCTTTGTGCCAAATTTACGCCAGTCTTCGGGATTTTTTTTTCCAAATATTTTTGAAGCGAACTGTGAACTACTCAACTAATGGGCTGTTTGACCCATTCCATTTCACATGCCATTGCTTTGAGAAGCCATTTTCCGTTACGAGGTCCAAGTGAGTTTTGCAGGAGATGTATTCAATGTTGTTGACACTGTTTCAATGACGATGTATAGTAGTTGGGGCTACGGTTGTTTTCCAAGGTCTTTACTTGGGTGCATGCTTTATTTTAATTGCTTGTTTTGCAAGACTGACTTATTCACATGACTGGTTGGAGACACGTTTGCCATTGTTTAATGCTCTGTCAATATTAATGCTAGTGTCAGAAATATGTAACTGCCTTTGGGAGAAAAACGCAACATTGAAGAGGTTTACGGGTTAACAACTGCTTTTTCCACAGTGAAGAAGAGTTTTGTTCCAAGTTGAGGTTCTGGATTCCACTGCTGTGACTTAGTTGATTAAGTTTGCATTCCCTTCGAAATTGCGCATCGACCCCATTACACCCGTATGGTCATATCTTACCGTAACCATCGTATGAATCTCTATAAGAGCCACCACTTCGTTCCATATAACGAGGTTCTCTTCCTCCACCATAGCCATCACGGTCACTACAATATATTTTTTTTAGCCACAGTAAATTTACAATGATCATTTTCTACCCAACAAAATTAATCACATACCTGTATCCACGGGACATTGACCCATAGTCTTCTCTAGAACTGGAATATTCACGATAGGAGTAGTCTCTAGGAGGGGGGTCATAATCCCTTGAATCTCTTGAATTGTAATCTCTACTTGAGTAACTGTGGAGCATTTTGGAATCAAACTCTTACTTCTGTTTGAAGAACATTCTTTTAAAAGCACTTGACAGGTCACTTTACCTGTCCTTTGAGCTGTAATGATCATCTCTTGGAGAAGGGTAGTCATCCCTCCTGGACATGGAGTCTCTACGAGGCGGTGGCCCATATGAATCCCTGCCCCTTGACATTGGAGCTGAAATGGTGAGAACAAAGTTTTATCTTCATTGTACAATTTGACCTCAAATTCAAAATAACCCAGATTTTTCGAGAAGGGTCAGGCTGCAGCAGAGGTGTTCCTGGTGAGAGTTCCTGTGATTTTTCACAAACCAATCAGTTTGCGAGGCACACTGTCAAGATGTCATTTCTACTGATGAACTTAAGCAAAAGTAAAAGGGCCATGGTTATGGACCAGGTGAAGAAGAGGTAGATAGTATTTTCAGTGGATGCTTGGCAAAAACTGCAACTCTGGTTGGTAAATTTGGAGATTGATTCGTTAGATGGATAGTATTTATGGAGAATATTAAAATGCCTCTCTTTTATTATTTATGCAATATTTAAAAAGGCAGGTTCAATTTCAGTTCATGTTAGAGAAATATGAATTCCAGTAAGCTATGCAATCAGGCGGAATTATTTTAGAACTCTGTATAGAGGCTCCAATTATTTTATGGTTTCATTTATTATCTAAAACTCCATTTAACTCCATTTGTCAACAAGCTTTTGTTGTTTATCCATTAATAAAATTCACTTTTGTTTATTATGTAAAATAGATCGTCCTCGTGTCTTCTGGTGACCGGTGATTAGTTGTATTGAGCATGGTGGGCTTAACCAACGCTTAATCAGCGAGAATGTGCTGTACCATTTCATATTTGAACATAAAATCACAGCTTGTTATGGGTGGAAGAGGGCCCCGCAAGAGGGTTCCTGTTGCTAAGTGAGAATCACTGGACTGACAGTGGTAGGTAGAGCAGTCATCTGCTTGTTTAAGCACACACCTTTAGGCCATCTAGATTCATCAACAGAGAAATCCTGTTCAAGTGAGAGCTAGCACTGAACTATAAAGTGTTGAACTATCGTAAACGGGTAAACTCACATTTATTATTAGAGGAATCAGTTTTTCAATATATTAGGTTCTGACTCTTATTGCGAAATGTTTTTAAGACCGGATACTCGCGCGTTCTCGTGGATGAGCTCCCGGACGATATTGGATTTTTCTGCAAACTTACGTCTGTTAATTGGACCAGAAGGTGCAGATCTTTTAGGTGGTGGCCCTCCATTTCTGACGGGAGGTCCTCGTTTCATTGGAGGGGGGCCACGGGATGACATTGATTTGAAGTAAGGCTCCCGATCACCTGAATCATAATAGTCTTATGACAAAAAAACATCAAGAATTACGAACTTAAAAAAGGACTTAAAATTATTGTCAATGTTTAAATTAATAATCACCTCTAGATGGGGGACCCCGCATACCACCCCGGGACCCTCTGCCCCCTCTGGGTGCACCACGAGAGCGGTGTATGGGTGGCCCCCTTCTGCCAGAGCTCTCAAACTGAGGCTTTGTGGCTTGTTCAACTTTAATATTCTTGCCATCAAGGGACTAAAAGAGATGAAAACAAATTATTTTCACACAGAGGTCATCTGAATGTCCATCTGCCTGGCCCGGCTCAAGGACCCCAGATGGGAAATAGCAGTACATATTTGTTTCCTCATAAAACATTATACATGCATAGTCTTTAAAATATAAAAAAAGACAAAAAGTCTTCATTTAAAGTGCATACCTTGCCATTCATTTCGCATGCAGCGTCCTCAGCATCAGCTGGTCTTTCAAATGTAACAAACGCAAAACCTCGTGATTTGTTTGTTTCACGATCTTTCATCAACAGAACTAAAATGAGACATCGCGTAAGCACAATTGTTAGTTTTATGCCTTTCTTTATAAAAAAAATATTATATATAACATCTATAACTATGCAAACATACCTTCAACAATCCTTCCATATTTGCTGAAGTACTGCTCCAAGGCCTCCTCAGTGGTCTCCGTATTCAACCCACCAATAAATAGTTTGCCAGGACGATCAGCTTCAGCCATTTTTACTGAAATAAACATAAATGTCAGTGCACCATCGCCCAAAACAATGCATATGGTTCATCTGTTGTTTGAGTATTGTAGAAAATGGCCAATAAGCAACAATGGGCGAGATTACCTTGCCGAACGCCTTTCGCTCCAGAAGGTGCAAAATGGCGAAATGTGCGTGCAGTCAGTGGATGTTGCCTCTTACAAACTGCGCGAATCAATCTCTGTTATCAGAACAACCCACCGCGTTACATAGAAAAAGGTCAAAAACGCATAAATGTGTAAATCCGCTGTTACAACACAACGAACCAAAATGACGCCCAAAAGTCTTGAATGCACGAGTACGACGAAAGCGAACAACGGCGGTTTTTTCTACCACCTCCTCCTTCTTCTTCACTTGCCAGGAAAAAGGAGAGGTTCATTCTATCTGCATAGCGCCATCTATCTTTCAGGACCAGCATGTGTAAATTATTCATAAGTAGCCTATGAATGTAACTATTTTAAATGTTTAGGAATTACAACTCCTCAAAATCACTTTTTCACAGGCTCAAAAAAGGAGAAAAACTTCAGTATAGAGTCATGTATTTAGGAGTTGTATTGTACTGTCTTTTAAAAAGCATTAAAACAGATTAAAACTGTACAATTTAATTTATCCCAATTTAGATATATTCGTAATCAAACAAGCACAGATGCAGCCAAACTGTATGCAATGATATTTTCACATTTTGCATCACAACTTGGTCTATGTCAACCAATTCTGCAAAATATTACATATAAAACTTGATGGTTGATGAATTTCTGGCTCAATCCTGTATGAAGGGCATTGCATTATTAGTCCAATTGGCTGAATACAAGGACATGGATGACTTTCTCCAGGTCAGTACAGGGAATGATTTTTTATTTATTTTTTTGCAATAGTGTGAATTTGGTAGACGCATTATTGGGTGATCTTTTGTATTCTGGGTGTGGCAAACACCAAATCAAATTGGGAGTCTAATATAAACCCCAATTTTCGGACAGATGACTTCATGAATTTTTATTTAAGTTTTGTGTTGTGTGAGGCCGGCCACAGACTAGGAATTTTCTTTGGTGTACTTGTGCTACATGAAACATAAACTTGTAATAAAGATAAATAATAAACTATGGGAAAAAAATAAAGGATATATAACTATAAGGCATGCATAAAAATAGAATAAGATAAACAAAATCTAATAAAATAGTAACTTAACACACATAAACTGATAAAAATCTGCTCAAAGATTGTTGGACAGCCCTTGGATGGACAATATGAAGCTGCTTATCATAACAACACATTGCGGCTGGCTAAGAACATCACCTCTGACTCCAGCCATGTTCTGAACTCCGAATATGTGCTGCTACCATCAGGGCGTCGGTACCGTGTGCCACACTTTAACAGAGTCAGACTGAAGAACTCTTTTGTTTATCAGTCCATCCTGAAACTAAAGGAGGAGCTTAATTCATAAAGTCAAAGTGTGTAATGGCGAGCGGACAATTGCTTTTTATGTCTCTGTGAAACGTCTTGTATCTGTGTGATGTCCTTGTGTTTGTGTTGACTCGGACCTGCTGAACCTGTAAAACAAATTTCAGATCTCTGATCTGACAATAATAAAGTATTATCAATCAATCAATCAATCAATCAATCAATCAATCAATCAATCAATCAATCAATCAATCAATCAATCAATCAATCAATCAATCCAATTGTTATGCCAGTAAGACAGCTGAACCCTTGGGAAATTGGGATCTTTTTTGGCCAAGGGAACATACAGTTGGGTGTTGGCTGTGTATAGTTGAAAACTGATTTTGTGCACTATTTTGCTGAGGGGAACCATATGGAAAACAGAATGGGACTCTGAGGGCCACTGTAAGTGAGGGGTGCTGAGGAGGATGAGAACTGACCAAAGACAACAGAAACTGCCTGGGATGTAAGACATGAAGAGCTATCAACATAATTGTGAAGACATTTATCTAGTGGTTGACTGTATCAAATGCTGAACTTAAATTGATAAGTAGTTATAGAAAACAATAATCATCAGTCAATAAGAGCATGTTCTTTCTGTACTATAATTGAAACGAAAGGCTTATTGTAACCAAATACATTGTTGTTGTTACAGTGCCTCTCAAAAGTACTAATACACCTTGAACTTTTGCACATTTTGTCATGTTTACAAACATAAAGATTTTATTTTGAATTTTTTACTGAAAGTCCACACACAGACAACTGTGAAGTGAAAGCAAAATGATTCATGATTTTGTTATTATTTTAAAAATAGAAAAGTGAAAAGTGGGGCGTGCACAAGTATTCATAAAGCTTTTTCTGAGTGTATTAAATTGCCTT
>OMNZ01017504.1:1565-11843 GCA_900303255.1 Lesueurigobius sanzi
AATTCTGGGTGGGGGTGTAATTGAATGATCTGTCTTAATGTGTTTCTAATCTGTAAAGCGCTTTGAGCTGCATTTTGTATGAAAAGCGCTTTATAAATACAGTTTTGATTGATTGATTGATTCACATCTCCAGAGGAAATCCATAAATATAAGTGTCACTTTTGAGCAGACATTGATTGGTGCCGTGTTAAGTCAGTGGTTTGATTGTTATTTCACAGTTCCCCACAATGCCACATGGAATGGACTTTTCAACACTATAACAAACAGTAAAGCAGGAAACAGAGCTAAGTAAGGACAAGGGGGGCTGTCAGTAACGATTATTTAGGTAATCTATTAATCAGCAGATTATTTTCACGATTAATCGGTTGGCAGAAAAAGAAAAAGGTGCATGGAAACTAATTTTTTCAGCCACTTGAAGCTGAAGTGACGCCGTTTGAGGACGTCTTGATCAAGTAAAATTAAAGGTAATGTCTGTAGGATGCTCTTTGCAGAAGTTTCACATGTCATTCCTCATTTGAAAGCTAAGAACCTCTAAAATCCAGTCTGTGATTGTGAAAGTGAGAGAGCGAGAGAATCCTCTTTCTGCTCTGATTAGATTATGGTCCAAGATTGATCTCATATTTAGAACAATCAGCTAAAATATTAGCAAAACAAATTCTACAGACCCTTTCGCTGCTTACATCATCAGTGACATCATCTGGAGGCAGGAAGTGAGCAAGAGAAATTAGATTAAACTAAAACTAGTGATTATAAGTGTAAAACTACAACTAAAAAAATGTAAGAACAAGAGGAATGACGTTTGAGACGATAAAATAAGGTTTTATCTGATATTTCCAACAACAGTTAGACATTTGTTTATCGCTACTACAGCTGCAGCTACAATGGAAACAGGGATCTAGCTTTCTGCCTCCAGCTAAGCCCAGAATGTTTACAAACAATGAAAGGGTCTATAACCAATGCCTTCAGAGACAAAATTTGTACTCTGTCTAAGTCTGTCTATCCAAGAAACCATTAACCGATTACTAAAATAGTTGACAACTATTTCAATAATAGTTGTTCCAGCCCTAGTTAGTAGTAAAAGTTCTGCATGACTGATTGTTGGAAAAGTCAAAGTGTGCGCAATAGACGGTCAGAGCAGAACTTAATGCCGTTTTGAAAAGCAGATTCCCCCTTGACATTTGATTGCATCTCCATCCAGTTTGACAGAACGTGTAGCTACAGCATCAGCGTGTGGCAATCAAAACCACGCTGACGTACGCGAAGAAAAATGCCACTTTTGTCTCAACATGGAAACTTCAAATCAAAACAAAGCACCTTGACCTCAGTGGTTTCTCAGCAATTGACAAGGAACACAATCTAACCCTCATGACTCTGCGTGTGCGGGCAAGTCGGCGCCGTTTTACAAGAGGCACTGCGGATTTCCCCCCCCCTTATCTTGTTCATCATCTGTTCTACGAGGAGCACTTGCCTACTGCCACCTCAGAAGTTGGAAACAAGAGTACACCGTTTATTCCACGAGTAATTGCCACGGTTAAAACACAGACGTGAAGGCCTGTCATTTTTCTAAAACTTAATTTGCCGCGTGGTTATTGCAACTCCAGACAGACGTTATTGCTATGGAAACAGCATAGAGGTAAATGAAGCCATGTTGCACGAAGCTATATTAAATGCAACATAGACGCACACACAATAACAATAATCCCAAAAGATTAAAGCCTACAAAAGTTACAGTGGCGGTTGATGCAGATGATGTAAATCTAACACCGGGCTGGACACACCTAAGCAAGACAGACAACTTTGCAAGCAGCCGTGTAATCTGACAAGAGCCCATACCTCCACGTGACTGCAGATATCACCGCACTATATGTTCAGCAGTTTAACAAAAGGATCCATGCCAGCATTTCTGCTTCAGGGCACCGCTGAGACTGGATACAAGGTAAACGCAGGCGCCAGGATGAATATTATATATATTTTTTTTGCACTTGTACTTGAGGGCAGTTTTGAAATACTTGTGATCTACAAGGTCTCACAATGAGACAGTACTTGGGTTTCAGGCTCTGAGGATCTCTCATGAAGTCTTACAACAGATACTGTGTTCCTGGAGCTATAGTGAAATCAAGTTAAAGGTCAGACTTGGGAACAACATGGACGGTTTAGATGAGCAGCATTCGTCATCAGGCAAAACATTATGACCATTAGAAACCATACATAAACCATCCATAATATTATGTTAAATTGACTTCTGTGCAGGTTATGGTGGCTTCTCTGTGTATTTATAGCACTCTTTAGGTTGTACACACAACCCATTTCCCAACTCTCCTTTGGGGACATACTCATTTCATTGTTATTGATTCATTTGTTTGAATGGGACAATGATAGCTCAGAGCTAATTTCCACCCACAAAAAACATACCCTCAAACATAGAACGAACAAACATACAATACATGACTAAGAAGACAACATATAAGAAACACCTGATCACTTGCTAATTCATATTCCCTACCCACTGAATCTGCCACTATGAAGACATTATAACCACAGGCAAGTGTAGTTCATCATGCTGGTTATCATGTTTATACTATTCTATATTTAATTGCAATAAATAAACCATTGGTAGTGTCAAATTACTGTGAAATTACAGTTCTCATTAGGTCTTTGCATGAATGCATTTGAGATGGGGTTTTGGACCAGGAATTTCAGTTTGGCATATTCTCAATGGAAAACAGCCATGTCTGGATCTGTGCGGTGGGCCCCTCTTTGTGTCACTGTCGTTTAGCATCTGCACTGGCCTGTCGGGTACAATCCCACCCTCACGCTGACTGCACGCCTCGCTACCGGACAGCACGCCCAACACGCAGTCCGGGATGATAGATATGTGATACAACAGGCACCCAGTTCCGCAGATGGAGCAGGAAGGGGGTGCGGGGCTGGAACTGACATATAGCGACGGATAGGAAGTCTAATTGTGCACAACAACAAAAAATCTAATTAAAAACGAAGCAGCCATGATCAAAATGAAGGTGGCTGACATTTCCCGTTACGTCAATGCTTGTTTTCCTGTGGCATGATTATTAATTAATCAGCACAAGGCTCGGAAATGCTAAACAGAATGTATTAACGTTGGGCATTTGAGAGAGGTATTGGAATGATGTGAAGTTAGCAGCACCAGAGTTGAAAGGTTGTTAGCATTGTCGCCTCACAGTGAAAAGGATTAATGTCCCAGATCCAAACTGACTCCTGAGGTCCTGATTTCAGATGAGAACAGTTGCTCCTGATTACACGCCAGGGTGGGCGATATTAGGCCGCTTTACGATCTCTAGGACTGAAGGTTTTTGTGAGATCGTTTTATCATGATCTCAAGCACTTCTGCTACTGTCTGGGAAGGAAACCCAAGGCCTGAACTTTCAGCATACACTAATGTGAGTGTACTCATTTGGCTGCGAGCTGCGAGCTCCCATACGTATTCATGTGGCATAGAGCTGTGAGCTGGACCCGACTCCTCCATTAAAATGATGAGGCGTTTCTGTCTCTAATGCAGCAGGACTCAAATGACTTCCCGCTGCTCTGTCTGGGACCGACCGTGCGTTTATTTACCTCGACACACGTGAGAAGCAGCGAGTCGCCATTGAGTCCTTCCTCCTCGCAGCACTGTCGCCGACGCGCTCTTCTCATTTCTCGAAATCGCGGCCGCGTTCACAAATGTCTGTCCATCTAACACATGCTCAAAACAACAGTGCAACTTTCAAAGTTCCTCAGTTATTTGTCAAGTATTAACTGATAATAACTAAGTGCTTCCTGTTTGCCTTTCACACTAAAAGTCTCTGGATGTTACCGTCTTAGTAAGAGTCTTATTGTGAAAGGGTCGGACAGCGACAGAGCATCAGCAGCAGCAACATGAGAGGAGCGTCTCATCACAGACGCCTAATAGACGCTACTTTTTGTTTTACTCAGGAGTTTTTATGTCTCTTTTAATCATAGTGGGAGTCTGCAATATAGGCCTATGCATGTTAACAAAACTTGAATAAATTAGTATACTTATTCTTTGTCTTCTTTAGTGTGTAACTTAAGTTCTACTTATCATCTTAAAAAAAATCTAAATCATGATTTTATAATTCAAAAATTGTGATATTGTGTGTTTTCCATATCGCCCACCCCTACTCTGCAATACAGAAGCAAAGCTGATTGAAGGACATCCTAAAATACATGTATTGAGAATACCAACCACATAATTCTAAAGCCACACACAGCTGTTTTTGATAACACTGAAGCAGCAAAAGTGGAATTAAAATGACAGCTGGGAAAAGGTAAAAATATCCAAACGATCTGCTCTGAATGTGTGATGCTGCAGTCACAGCTGTTGCATTGCAAGAGTCAGCAACACCACCTCAGTGCAGAGTGGCCCTCCCTCTCTCCCGTTCTCTCACTGACATATGTATTTGTGGGCGCAGGATGCTAAACTCCTGTGTCTTGTCTGCGCCGGAGCACCCACGGGCTCCTGTGTGAGTCAGGCCCAGTGGCTAGCCTGATACACAATGACAAGCCAAGCCCTGGGCAGACAGAACAAATGCCATCACGCCACACTCCCCGCTCTCAGCTCTGCTGCACAAAACACCGCCATTAGCTATCCAAGTAAGCAGCTGTGTCTTAGGAGAGGGATTCAAAAGAGGAAACTGGCATTCCACCACAAAAATGCATTATGGGAATGTGGAGAGAATGGATAAGCATATAACAGACTTAACAAGAATTTGACGGCGGCAACACAAGCTGGAAAATTCCTTTTTGGAGTTTAGTTAAAACACAAGGACAAAAGACAACCTTGATGTTCCTTATAGGAGCTGCAATCTTGTTCTGTAGACAAGATGCCAGAAAAGTAGCTATGGCTTTCCTTTAAAGAGGTTTTTTCTCCACACTGGTAACAAATGCAAAAAAAATGCTCCCAAGATGCAGTGTATTACAGAGAAAATGTCCCTGGCACATTGATGTACAACTCTGGCCTTACCCAAATATACAATCTGTCACAAGCAATACTATCACAGATACAATGAGTATGTCACAGATCAGTGAGGGAGAAGAAATAACTTTTTTCTGTACAAAATGTATAGGCGTCCCGCGTGTATCGTGTAACAATTTATGGGAGATAGAAAGAACACAGTCGGCTGGCACAGTCTGTGAAATGGAATGTCACAAAGTTGCAGCACAGAAAACATAATCAACAAAACTAACAACGACTTTGGACACAAAATAATAACACAGACATCGGCAATGAATTCAAGGTTGCAGTTTTTCCCCATGAGACGTCAAAACAGGGAACCTACAAAGTGTATTGCATAGCCCACTGTAATATTTTACTTCAACAAAAGCACTGTTCCAAATTCACTTCCTGCCTCGTGTTTCTGTTGCTTCTGGACGGAAACGACTTCATCGCGCCGTGCTCCCGAATGCCTCCTGCTCTTGGTGTGAAAGGCAAAAGGTCAAAGGCCGCCAAGAGTAGGAAGTCAAGTGTATTTTGACTGCGGCACACCTGGCTTCAGCTCTGCACACCCAGCGATGACGACGATTAACCCTCTGGACTGCTCCGGCTTTGTTTTCTCCGCCAGTATCTGCTCCACTGAAGCAGGGGAGGCCACAGGAGTTAATGTGCCGGGGAAGAAAGTGGTTCAGTTGCAACCCTTTAAAAACACAATGGGGGAAAATGCCACGGAAGAGGAAGACAGAACAGGATAGATCTGTCTTCTTCGATTACATCGTCCCGAAAGAAGAGTCGGCCATTTGGACAAGCTCAACTGGGGAGGTTTTATGGCTTGTAAAATAAACATTAACCCTTGTGTTTACAAAGGCACAATGTGGTTTTCCCATTTCAAAGGCTTTCCCAGGGTGCAGCGAAAGAGCGGGTCTTTAGGTTGTACTCGAACAGTGATAACGCAATATTAATTTGAAAACTCCTGTGATGATGCAGTCACACTCCGCTGTATTAATTTGCACAATTGTCATAACTGCTGCTGTTGGTTAAGCTCTATTATGCACTATTAGCCCTGAAAGCGGAGCATGTTGCTCCATTTCCTTGCACCATTTACATTTTGCACATTGTTGTTCTAGGTGAAAAGGATGAGTATCTTAGCATCTGCACACTAGAAGGCAGATCGCAGCAGTGTAGCTTTCCATACTGCATGAATAAGATATTTTTTTAGCACCTTTGTCCTATGACCCAAGCGTGCAGGAGCTCCATGTTGGTTTAGTTTACCTCAAGAGAATGCTAATGTTTGGAGAAGACCAGACAGGATCATTATGGCAGGAAAGAAAAGTGTAAAACGGAAAATTCTTGCAAAAATGTTATGTTTAGGGGGATACTGGAGTCTGATACTGGTAAAAAAAATACAATATTGAGTCAGAATATCCAAAATTGCAGCTGTATTTTCACCAACTTAACTGAAGTGAATACATGCTGTATATCATTTGAAAGCTTTTAACCTGGAGAATGCAGTCACAGAATTAGTTTTATACATTTATGCCTGCAAACACCAAATCGATTAGTCGACAGTAATTGGTTAATCGTCTCTGGTACATGTAGGCTGAACACAGAGCAAGAATTACATCAAAAGTTTGTATTTTTTATTGAAACAACATTTTGTCTCTAAAGGTATAGGAGATACACTGCAAAGAATTATTTCTTGATGAGTTTAAATTGCTAGAGTGAAGTATTTTAGATTGTAATTGTAGTAATTCAGACTATTTCCTCCTATATTATCTCATCAGAGCAGAATGATGACTTTCTCCATCTCTCATTTGTCCCAGATTGAATCCTAGAGGTTCTGAGCTTTCAAATGAGGAATGGCATGTTCACATACAGTGAACCTACCCACTGAATCTGCCACTATTTTTTTAGTAAGATCTTCCTACAAACATTAACTTTAAGTTTACTCTATCCAGACATCCTCAAACAGCATCAGTTTAGCTTCAGGTGGCAAAAAGTTTATCAAAAAATACACTTTCCACCCATCTTTTGCAGCCAAACGATCAATCAATTAATGAATTACCAAAATAGTTAGTTGCAGCCCTATCTGCAATATTTTGTCGTTAGCAGCAGCATGCTAAGGCTAGCTTCAACTAATCAAGGCTGGCACAGAAACTATGACTGAGTCACACCTGAAACAGTGAAATAAAATTGTTTCTATTTTAGTTTGTGAGATATTATCACGGAATTACTGATAGAACATATTTGCAGGGCACTAAGTCACTTTTTCACTCTCTGTAAACAAGTTTCTTAATAAAAAACAAAAAACAAATAGTCATTTACAAACCTACTTGGTATTGGGTATTAGGAGAGGCTCAAACCCCGAAAGCAAAAAAAACCTGGATGGGTGCATCTCTAGTGATGTTCTTCCTATTGTCTTATTTTGTGCAAATCGATCAAGGGATAAAACCTTTCCACTACAGTCAAGCGTGTTCACAAACAGACACTGCTGTACACATTTAGACTCGTGCTCTCATTCTGTAGAATGGGAGCTGCAGATTCACTACGGCTCTGGTTCACTTTTTCGTGCGCACAATGAGGTCGGCACGTGACCCCACCCCCCTCTGCCTCCAGCGCTCAGGCACAAACAAGCCTTCTGCAGCGCTGTGGGCCAATGCGCTAAGGACCATCTGACTGTGCCCTTAACATGATGCTGCCCTGACACATCCGAGCGGAGGCCAATGCGATGCGTTGTGCTAAAAATACTTGTGCACATGCAAGCAAGCATACTCTGGAGAATTGGACGGGATAGTAGTAGCAAAGCACCTTCCTGCGCTGTGCATGAAAGAGGAGCTGGCGCATGCACTCTCCATTGTAATGCATAGCAGCGGTCACATAGCTTGTGCCCATTCAGACATGTCCATTTCCTCTAAAGCTTAAAACACATAATAGAAGTGGGAGGGGCCATCACTCAGTGCTAATAAATCACAGCATAAGCCATCCAGCAAAATGGTTACACTTTTCTAATTGAATCTTGTTCGTCATCTTTCTTGTGAGATTTACACTATATCAAGTGTGGGCTCTTGAATGCTGAAGCCTTTTGATTCATTGCACCATCTGACAGTCGCTAATAAATATTAATAAAACACCTAAAGGGGGATTTATGGTGGTAAAACAAAAGACGGCTGGGAAAATTAATTACCTAAACTTAATTAATCATCTTCAGAGCGACGAAGACAGGTTGCTCTCCCATCCAAGTACACAACCCTCATTCAGAAAGCAGCTGTTGTCGTCTTTAACTTCACAGTTTAACACTTCGTATGACTCGGCATTGCCTGTAACAACCAGGAGTTGTTTCGCGGACACTTTCCCTGTTTTCTCAGTGGTGTCGGCGTGTCAAAAGTGACTGAAGCGACACAAAGCCATTACCTAGTTTGTAAAAGGATGTGTAAAGGAAAATTGTTGTGATAATCACTAATTACCAGGGAAATCTTGAATGCTTGATTCTGTCTGGCTTCCAACCCAGGTTCAGATCATTTAATTGTTTAGTCAGATCTGGCCTTGGGCGTTTTCCAAAATCTGCTTCCTATTTTAGTTTTCCTTTTCTCACTATGCCGTTTTGTGGTAAGATACTGCTCTTCCCCCTTCCATGTTCTGCGCATGTGATTGTCAACATAGTGGCTGCTCTAATTTCCGCTCCTGTCAAAACAAAAGGCGCAAAAAATGATTTGCATGCAGCTCTTCTATTGATTGCATTATACGGTAGTTCTTCAAACATGAGAGCAAAGGCAGTACATCAGGCAGTGCTGCAACAAAGTCCTTTCAGCCACGACTTGGCATTTACTAACCTGTAGGGACAAGTTTAGATTCTTGATTTAAAATAAGAGGCAATTATGTGGAATCGAGTCATCTTGTGTTATCATGAAACAGAAAATCCCACAATCCTTTTGTTGCCATAAACTCTAATCAAATCAGCCGCAAAATAAATAGTATCATACTGCCGTGGATCCGCACAAGAGGACCTACACAAAAGCTTTGTTATGCCTGAAGATTCTGCTGCTCTTCCGCGGAGCACTTATAAAACAAATTATAACACAGTTTGTGAGAGATAGCTTCCATCAGTTCCTCTTATAAATGACTACGGGGCTTTCAAGTGGCAGATTTGCCCGGTTGGGAAGTGTGTGTTTAAAGGTGTGTGGGAATGCAAACCTCAAAAGCACACAACACATAAGCCCTTCATTCTTTGCTTTCTGTTTATCTCAGACAGAAATTTAAAAAGGTTTCATTCATTATTCAGACTGTATTTGCAGAATGCAGACTCTTAGCTGTGCTTAGCTTGGAAAAAGACAAACTGTTTTATTTGTGGAGATGTTAAATAAACTAGACCTTTGCTCAAGGGATTACCTTACCATGTCTTTACCATAGATCGACCACAATAGGCGTACCCGTTTTCTATCACAGACATGACAATCGTGCCAGCATGCAGGAATGGATAATCCACCATTTTAGCTGGTCTTTCTTCTTTAAGTCCTCTAACAGTCCAATATGACTGGCCATCATCCCAGTCAGTAGGGCTGCAAGGTTAATCATATCGACATCGCAGTTTTGAATACTGCAATAACTTGAACCCAAAGGCTGAAGGGTTTTTTTCCTTCCTTGTGTCCCCAGAGTTTCATGAAGCTGAAATATAATAAATGAGTACTACTGCAATGTATAATAGCAGTTTTAGGAGTATATATTGCTGACAATACTAGGACAGTGACAATAAACAATATATTTTTTTTCATAATTGGCATCATTGCTTAAGTAGATAATCCAGTCACATAAATACTGTGATAAATAACATTGTGAATCGCAAAAATGTCCATATCTCATGCTAAGACAATACTGACTTGCATTAAAAATACAATACACAAATACAACATAAATATACAATATTAACCTCTTAAACCCCAGCGTGCCAAATTTGGGTCCTGGGGAAGGAAAGAGAGAGAAGTAGTAAAGAGGGAGAGAGAGAGGGGAAAGAGAGGAAGGAGAGAGAGAGAAGAAGGAAAGAGGGAGAGAGAGAGAGAGAGAGAGGAAGGAAAGAGACAGAGAGAGGGGGAGGAGAGAGAGAGAGAAGAAGGAAAGAGAGAGAGAGAGAGGGGGAGAGAGAGAGAGGAAGGGAAGAGACAGAGAGGGGAAGGAGAGGGAGAGAGAAGAAGGAAAGAGGGAGAGAGAGAGGGGGAAAGCGAGAGGAAGGAAAGAGACAGAGAGGGGAAGGAGAGAGAGAGAAGGAAAGAGGGAGGGAGAGAGAGAGAGGAAGGAAAGAGACAGAGAGGGGAAGG
>OMNZ01017504.1:15996-30461 GCA_900303255.1 Lesueurigobius sanzi
GTGCTACATGTGGCAAGGCTTTTGTAGTGAAAACATGTATTCTATTCAAGAGTGTTTTAATCTCTTTAGTCTCATATCTCAGGTTCGCGAGTACACGTTGCGGTTTGCACTGGGAAGAGGAGGGTTGGGGCTTTAAAATGAGCCCAGCCATGTCCGTCTAGGCCTCCAGGGGGCGATGTAAGGTCACGTTGAAAATTCATGTCAAATTAAGTTAGCATTAGCTAAAACTGCTGACTCTGCACTTCACATAATCGCCCAGGGATTCGAAACGGTACTAGGTAAAACCTTGGGGGGTTTTTTGTCTGAAAATTTGACTTTTTCATCCTGAACATGTGTCACCGGTCAGCAGCCATCTTGTTTTCTGTTTACATGGAACATGGAGGGCAAAAGAGTCCAAGCACTTGATTGTGCTTCATGAGGAGGTGTTTCAGAAGCAATAAAACATCATAGATACCAGGCGAAAATAATAATTAAAAAATCCCCCAAGGACATAAGGGTTAAGGGATATTCATTCTGACAGACTACTAATAAGGGTTGCTTACCGTTGATCTTTTTTGTTTTGTTGATTAGTATACTACGTTGCTGTACTGTGCTTTGGGCATCATTTTACACGCTGTAGTAGTTTAAACTGTCAAACTGTTAAACTGTCAGATAGTCGGCTGTCGGCAAGTCAAGAATCAATTACGTGGACTGACGTAAATGCTGAAGCTTGTTCAGCTGTCAAAGACTCGTGGGCAGTTAAAATAATGGACATGGATTTCGTGCCATAGCATTGTGTTATGGGCTATGGACATGGCGGGGGTGTCACTTGTGCAATGCCGTGTAATATGACGTAATGAGGGTGATCAGAAAATGAAATGTCTGACACAATGTTAAATCATATAGAGGGCTCTTGATATTGCAAGTCCCGTCACACGTGGTGGAAGCTGCATTGTATCCCCAACTTTAAAAGATTACTAATGAGCCTTTGGCCTCTAAATGCCACTTCAGAAATGACATAGACCAATGTTGACCTTTGCAAGAGAGGCTACTCTGAAATGTGTCCTCATGCTGCACAGAACAGGCCAGCAGTCAATAGTAAGAGTCCATTAAAGCTGTTTAACTAAAACATAGTCCTGGAGTAAATTGTTTAATGTAATTGTTTTGGTTATCTACCACAGCTACGCACTTACCATTTTAGATGACTTCATATTGACTGTTATCTGAAACTTCCCCTTGAGTCCTCTGGCGTCAATTTGGCATTTTCACAATACAAATCTGTACCATGTGATTTACTAGACTATGCGAGTGCAGCTGGCAAACTGGGAAGTAAAAGCTTAGACTTATTGGTGCAGACCAGTACTCTGAAATCCGTCTCTGTGTTAATTGGAAATGCGACAGCAGCGAACCGTGTCATTGGGAAAGGAAATAAGCACGAGAGGGAGGATATACAAAGACGTTTCGGAGGATAACATACTGGAGCCCAGAGTGATGGCAGAAGGCAGATGCCATTGACACTAAATACACTGTAACAGGAGACACAACGGCAACAGCTACGTTCACAAGTGCCCCATTGTTTTCCCATGCCCTGTCCGGAATATGGGTCATTTCAGGTTAAGGGGTAACAGCATTTAACTGATAGATGTCTAGCTTTTTGTGTCAATTTGAATGTTAACTTGGCCTTGCTGGCGTGGTGGTTTTGTAGAAGGTCAAAACTGAAATGTTAAAATGAAGATTGAATCATTGTTTCATGTTCAATGTGATGGGGTGGTCAGTTACTGGAAATGCTGGTACAAAAGTCAGTCATAAATTGACTATGGGCATTTTTTATCCACAAATTACCCATACAAATGCATGCCTTTGGCCACCAGGAGAGTCTTTAAAAAGACGCCAAGATGAGAGTTGGCCAACAACATATTTTCCTGCCCATGGGGAATCAAAGGCAAAACCTTATAAGGGGTACAAAAGCTCTTGCCAAAACCAAAATATAAACACTATTGAAAGTCTGTGGGTATTTTAAAACCAGAAATACTATCTTATCTACCCATATTATCAAGAATTTCAACGCTGTACTTCCCTGCTTCATTTAATTTCCTTACAATCCCTTTACATCTTCCTTTGAGTTGCACAGGTAAAGCCCCTCAGAACCCAACTTTAAACTTTTTTTTATTTTTTTTGAAAACCTTTCCTCTCCCATTTTACACACTAGTGGACTATGGCTAGTATATAAAATGTCAACCACTCACAGCGAGTAGAAGTTGGAACAGAAGTGCACTCTGTTTGGAGCACAACTATTCCCCATTTGCATACAATAAAGATGAGCCTGGCAAGTTCCGTGCTATACTTTAAAGAGATAATTACCTTTCTTAACTATTGCCAGGATGTAACTTTGTCGAGTCATGCCGGTGCAGGATCGCTCCGTGCCGAGCCGCTGTCCCGCGGCCGACTCGCATGTCCCCCTGTCGTCCAACCCTACCCCCATCCCCTGACCTCCATCGTTCCCTGTTGGTCAGTCCGTGGCAAATCCGAAAAGCCTCCCAGCGTCTCCATGGCGACGGGCCTCAGTCGAGCAGATGGCCTCAGTGCGCCGCGCGGCAATTAAACAGCGAGCGGGGGGAAAGAAAAGTGGGTCAGGATCAGGACGGGGAGGGGCTGGAGCAGAGTCCCGGGATCGCGGAGCTGCCCGGGGCCTGCGCATGTACATCTGCATGTGTGCACATCCAACTCCCGACTCGCGCCTCACTTCACTCGGGCCTTCCTCCACAGAAAAAACAAATGGCCCAGCCCATGCCAGTCAGCAAGTATCGGAACTGAAGAAGGAAATTAAGAAAGGTGGCAAACTATGGGCTGCACAACATTCAATAACTTGGTAATAATGATGCAAGGAGGAGTGTATTTTGACATTTAAAATATTTATCATCTTTGGCTTCACGTTCACCAGAGCAAAACAAAATTCCAGCACCAGAGCACACAATAATAAGCCAAAACATTTTTTTCACCACAACACATACCATACCACACACTCACTACAACAAAATTGAATCAAGCAAAGAAAATAAAGAAAGAAAACAGGAGAAATCTTCTTTTCCATCCAATGTTAACCCTTCAAAACCCAGAGTGGGGAGCATTGAATCAACCTCCTGTTGTTTGAGACTGGAGCCATTGAGATGCCACTTGCTCTGGCAGGAATTTTACAGAACTGGAATCTCAGATCAGCGGGAAGCAAATATGTCCTCAGTAATGTGGGCCAAATCAGTTTCACCCATTTGTGACTTCAATTACATTATTAGACACCACTTTGAAATGTACTTCATTTCATTTTGACTTTTTTTTTTAAGAGAAAATCCAGTCGCTCACCACTGCAAAATGAAAAGAAATACGATTTTTAATTAGCTGATAATGAACTGATTCAGCAGCACAAGCTTGAAAGTATAATTTAATTTAGTTGTATAGATATTCGTTCATAATTAAGTATTAATTAACTATTTTTAAGTAATAGATTGACTTTGGGGGCGGATTGAACAGCCTCCCACATTGAGTGAAAACAAAACTAATGAGCTGGGAAAAAAAAAAAACCCTGAATGAACTAGTTTTTATGTGCAGCCACTGTGAAGTTAAAAGAACCACAGCCAAGAACATTGGTCCAAGGTCTTGAGTCGCTTTCTTGTAACCTGGAGCCCATTCAGACACACCACGGCCCTATGCAAAACATGCATATGAATACTTGTCCATGCAAATCTCCATTCCTCCATTCAAGTGGCTTCATTTACACATATGGCATGTTTCCTGGAATCCATATACAGGCACAGACAAGTCACCTTCTATAGGCCTATTCACTTTTAAAGGCATAACGTTGAAATCTTATACGTTGATTTCATTTTCTATCAAGGGGGGAGGGGAGGGTCAGCAGTCAAAAGTATGAGGTATTTTCTAAGGATTTACTCACATAAGAATAACTATGCCTATATTATTCTATGTAGACTGCATTCGATAAAAGTGCACCTGAAGTACCACTTATACAAATATACTGCATGTTGAACTAAATATTGACCGGGTTGAGAATACTGCATACACCTGTAATGTGAGAATGAATTGTTTTACAGCGATAAAGCCACAGGGTTGACCGGCTGTGTAGAGGGCTGTGGTTTGTGGGAGCGGGGTCAGTGTGGGGGCAACGTGTAGCCACTTATTTCTGCATAACTAACCCTCATGTAAATAATGTGTCTGTAGGTGGGAGGAGGATAAGCCCCTGACTTCAAGCTTTTCTGCTTCTCTCCATTAGCCTAACATTTGGCTTCTTTATGGCCCAATTGACACGTGCTGAGAAAGACAAAATAGACTCACATGAACCCTTAGCTACCATCCAAGTCTTCTCCCGATACCTGACTGGGTAATTCTATTGGTGGAACCAAAGCCAAGCAAAAACGTGCTGCCAGAATGAGAGCTCCCATGTGGAAACGGCTGGCACAGTTGTCAAGTTGGAAGACTCGTCAAATAGCAAGCTGAAGGAAGAAATGGTGGGCACCACAGGCTTATTCTCACTCAACTTTATTTATGAAATCACTACCTTCAGGGGCCATACTATTGTAAATGTAACCCAGACAAAATGTCAACCCCCGGCAGCAGTGGGATTTAGGTCGGCTTTGACCTCGATCTTTCCTTAACCTTTACAAAGACGCTTTTGTTTTCCATACCCAAAGCTAAACACTGTTTTAGCTTTCAAAACAACCTTGTGAAATGCACAATGAAAGCTGGGGCTTTCAAACAAAGGATATGCAACATTCGCATAAAGATCTTCATTATATGTAAGCATAAGAAAAAGCATGAAAAGAGATAGTGTCAAGACACAAAAGGGTCTTAACATCCTTCAGAATGAGGGACAGCCTTCGGAGTTTTCTGTCGGAATTCAAGGTGCTCAGTCATTGACTCTGTGTCCAATGTACCACATATAAAGCCAAGAATCAGCCACAAACCTGTAAGTGTATGTAGGGCTGTGCAATTAATTGAATTTTGATCACGATTTCGATTCTTGAGCCAAACGATCTCCAAATTAATAAAATCGAGTTGGAACGATTCTTTTGTCTTTTTTTTTTTTGCACAATTCTTTTGGCATTTGATGCAGAGGCGGAGCAGAGAAACTCATGTTCTTGCTTCTGAACTCAGGTAATTAGACACATTTCTACAGTTTTTTTTTTTTTTTGCCGAAATGCTGAATAAATGCATTTTATTTTCAAACTCAAAAAGAATCGTTGGAAGAATCGTGATTTCAATCTTGAACAAAAAAATCGTGATTCTCATTTTTTCCAAAATCAAGCAGCCCTAAGTGTATGTGTGTGTTCTTTTTTACTTTTTATTCTGATTTAGTTTTGTCTTTATAACATTGTTTTAACTGTTATGTTTCCCATGTCTAAATAATAATAACAAACATTATGTTCTCTGTCACATGATCCAAAACCTAGCACAGCTTTACTTTGCAAATTATGATGCAAACATTATACAAAACAAATACTTATTTACCATTGAATCTATGTCCAATCATCTACCACCACATACAGCAAGAAATGGGAATGTTTGAAATGGGTTACATTGTTGTGCTTGATTCATTATCTGCTAGTGTTATTCTCCTGACACAATTCACACACGTTGACACAAAATTAGATGTAAATATAGTTTATCCAGTGCACAGCCGTTGATTGCGTTCCCTTTTGTAGAAACAAGTCAATAGTTAAGTAGGTGCAGTGCTGACGCAGGCTCAATGTGTTACAGCTTGAGATAAAGGGATAAACACAAAACCTTTCTCCTCTGCAAGTGCTGCAGATTACTCACCCCGTACCTGTGTGCATTTAGCACACTATTTTGTTTCCTATTCTTAGCTGGTTTATAAAGACAAAAGATGCAGATGAAATAGCACAATGCATGTGTCACACCTGACTTTCTGCAAACAGAAAAGCTACATGGTGAGAATCAGCCAGGCTTGAATAGAGAGAATCGATAGCAGACTACATTAGCTTGATTTGGCATAGCCCCCGCGAACAAAATAGAAAGATCAATGCAAAACTGCAGGTCATCTCTGTGTTTATCTTCAATCTTTTTGTGCACTCAAGTTAAACCACCAGCTCTGAAAAAAACAGGTAAATTGTAAGTATTTTTCTTACTCGTGTAAGTTGACCCCAATCTCTTGGTAATGGCACATGCTGGGAAGCCATCATGTCGGCAATGGTTGCAAGTCGAGTGGAAAAATAGCTCAAATGTTCGGATATAAGCAGGAGAAAATCCTGCCGAACGCGGCAATTACCTTTAGAAATGATGGGATGGCGACGCGAATGAGACAGAGCTGACTGGTTATCACTTATCATTTTGTGAGAGGTCTATGAGACCATGCCATCAAGTAGCTCCGGTGCTATTCTGCAAGCTTGACTGTATGTCAGAGAGAATAAATAAACTTATGTTGTGGATGTCCCCCCTTTTAGACACACACACTTTCCATTTTACAAGAAGCATGGCTGCTGCTTTGAAGCACAGTCAGCTCCCGGAGAGATATCACGGCGGAATATTAAATGAGTGAACACCATCACTCATTAAAAAAGGAAACATTTCATGAAACAAACCCCCTTTTGTGCAAAGCGGAGAGCAAGTCGACTCACGGCGCGCGGTGGCCTCAAAGGCAGAGAGGGAGGAGATAGACTGCAGAGGAGGGAGGAGATACCAGGGGGTCATGCACAAGTTTATGCAAAGAGAAAAAGCATTGTGCCAAGCTTCACCTAAAGTTGGAAGGATTTCCGTTTCACTTGGACTTGAATAGGGACCTGTGGAAACATACTTGATTACATGTGTTGTAATCAAGGAGGCCTTTCTGAGGGTGGCATGTGGTCCGCGTTAACTACAATGCTCCTAATCAGTTGACTGGAGTGTTTTAGGGACACATCTATATACAGTTTGCACAAAAGAGAACTGTAATAACTGTAATGTGCGGAAACAGTGGGAAATAGCTTACAGCAAAATGCTTTACATAGTATTGGTTGAAAACATCGAGCAAAGAACTTTACCACATGGCTTTAATGTTGTAGCGTACGACACCCAGCAACTGCTCAGACCAAAGTTCATCAGTTCAAGATCCATGCAAAGACAGCTAAGCCCTGACCTCTGAGGGCAGCTACATGTCATTCAATCGGATTCGACAGACTTTCACTGGATGAATAATCAAACGCATCTAAAAAGAGATGCTCACAAGCCTCAAGATGAGAACGTGGTTTGATGACACCCTCCCTGACTGACACAAGGTTCCAGTCTCCTGAAGTTAGTGGGTGGGGCTATCTTCAGATTTGATCCAACTCTCGAAGTCAAACTTTGCTCTGGGACGGTTCCTCAGTTCTTTTGACAAATTGTCGCAGTTTTTGGTAAGAAACAGAATGCAGAAATAACAATTCTCTGGAAATGTACGAACAACCTCTGATATCATAATTCTTGTTTGATAGCGTGTTAAACCTCTGCATTAACACCTGATCCATCCCCTTTTTTTCCTGCAGGACTCAGCATGCCGTAGACGGACTGGTTATCAGTGCTCCTCTGCTCTTTAATGGAAAGCACATCAGCAGCTGCCTGGTGTAAATTGACTTGTTCAGCCCGTGTATGGGGGCGGGAGCGGCGCTGATCAGATCTGCTTTTAAAGGCATACGGTCTTAGCGAAAAGACTAGGAATTATCCACTCGCTCAGTCCCGAATAAGCTCCTGAGTTAGGCCCCGACAGAAAAACCCCAGACACAATGAATAATTAAACGCATTCCCACGTGGTTTCTTTGTTAAATTGGAAAATGCTTGTCGACTCTATTAAAACTGATGATAATGTGATGAGTGCTCTGGAATCAAACAGGCTTAAAACAACTAGAATTGTTGATGTACATTTATCTTTATTCAGAATTTACTCTGAAATGCTGATGAAAAGATACGCAATTATGGTGATTTTCGGAGATATTGCACTGTTGTGGTTTGTTGAATAGTAGCTATAGAAACTAAAAGGGAGAACGGTGTGACAGGAAGACAGACGCTTTACAAGCTCCTGGCAAGGCACGATTTTGTCACATAAATACAGAACAGACTGTCCAAATCCTCAAACATGTGTGAAAATTTACTTTTCTCCTAATTCAGGAACTGCAAGCAGACCATCTCCCAAGCTAATACACGGGAACGGGAAGCCAGATATGATTATGTTCAATCCAAAGTCGTTTTTTGATGATCTGAATGTAAAGTTAACATTAATCTCATGACGACTTGAGGGGCTGAGGAGAAAGACAGACTAGGCAGTAAATGCAATTCAAAAAAGCTTTGAGCAAAACAATTTTCGTACATTGCTGATGCGGCCATTCGAGTTGAAACTGAGAACTTCCAAGGATTTTCAAAGCATAAAATTGCAGCTGCGTTCCGCTGATAAACATCCTTTACATCCGGATTGGCCATGGCTTGCGACCGTTGAGGAAAAGTCAGAGGTGCCTGATGAGATACTTGAGAGCGACTATAGATTTCAATAACCTCAAAACTGCCGAATCATAACAATATTAGTGGGAGCTTTGCTGAACAACATGTTCTGACAAATGCTGCCGTCCGGTAATCGAAGAAGCCGGTGTCTAGGACCAACATTACCTGAGATATCCACTGCAGCTCAAAATAGCATCACTGCACGGGAATACATGGAACTGTGTCATCCTCAAGGAGATTTACAGAAGAGGGTTTTGGGGTCATGAGTTTGCTAAATGAACTTGTTGATATCAGTCCCAAACCTGGAAAATACATTCAGCTAAAACATGATCTTCTATACTTTAATAAACCTGCGATTCGGGAGATCTTGTTAACACATTTGTGCCACTTCCTCCTTGCATAATCCTCCTTTTCAGCCCAACCTTTCCATTATTTAGCCTCAGTGCTTATCATCATGTTTTATTCATCTATGATATGCATGCAGCCCTTTTCCGAGGCCAAAGACTAGTGCATACTCTGCACAATCTGCCTGCAAACTTCTTTAAACTCAAATATTTTCCCCCAGATCATTATTAAATGTCATCCCTAAGTACGCTTCCCAGAAAGTTAATCAAAAGCCCACTCCACATCCAGGCACAAAACAGAGACAGTAGGATTTTGTCGAGAGCTGCCTGCGCCGGCCGGTAATTAGCCAAATGCTTAAAGATTTGACGTTTGAATGGTCAACAGCCTCTATTAGTCCCTATGGCTAAGTTAAAAGCTTAATCTCCTGTCAGTTCGCCTCCAGCAATGCTCTCCAGGGACGTAAAGATGGCTCCCCCCCATCCATCACCTCAGCGGGGACCAAAAGAGACGCTCCCCGAAGGAATGGAGGATCAGAGCAATTTGCATTTCGAGCCATCAAGGTTCGACAATCCCGTGGTGACATTCTTCATTTTCGCCGTATCTTATTCTTAACTCTCAGACGAGTTGAAATGCCAAGAAGGAGCAATTACCATTTTTCTTGCAAGGATAGAAATTAACTGAAATGCTAATTGACCTGTTCTAACAGACTGGAGCTTTTACTCAATGACCCGCGTGGGATATTGTAACCTGTTTCATTGCTGAACATGGAATTGCTATCAATTCTGGTGCATGTACAAAAGTGTGTAGCAAGTGTTGTCCTGTCAGCCCCTCTATGAGAAATACATCAATCAGTCCTGGTGACATTTCATACCCGCGACTTCAATGTGTTTCTAATAAGCCTGAACAACAGTGTCAGCGGCGGCGCCACATGTCACTGCTCCTCGCGCAGGCAATTCTGTTTTATGGCACGGGTTCACGCTTCAGATTTACGCCATAATTAATCATAAAAGAGTTCAAGCTGCCAGTCAAAAGACAGCCAGGTCTCGAGAGAGAGAGGCGACGATCAAAACAGGAGCGGAGCGGGCTAACTTGAAATTATACAGACGATTGAAAACGAAAAAAGGCTTGCTAACAAATATAATCACGCTAATGGTATGAAAGATTGAACCGAATGACTGACAGGGCAGAGCAGCAGGGGGTTCCCAGCGAAATTGATTCATGGTTGCGTGCTGCAAAGTTATCAAATAGTTAGCACAGTGCAAGAACTTTCAGTCATCATCTAGATCTTTTACAAATTCAGGAGGAAACCGCTTTGGCACAGCTCCACACGGCTGACATCCTGTGTGTTATTACCATTCTGGCTACACCAGTGCATGCTACGAAACAGAAGACTTCATAGGCCCCCCCCCCCTCAATTGTCTCATCAGAGAAACATGAAAAATTAAAACTGTAAAACCTTCTATTCCCAATGTGTCTATTTGGACTGGCGTACAGCAACAGGACACACGTGCGCGGAGCCAAGCCGCAAATGGGCACCTGGTCGCTAACTCAATTCACAGGCAATTAGGTTTCAATCTGGGATACGGGAGGGATCAGCTCTGATAGAATAGGAAACAAAGCTGCTATTATCATCCGCAGATCCATTATTCTCACTGTCTGCTTTATTTGATCATCTATTTGGCAAAACGCTGACAATATATCAGTGAATGTGGACCCTCTGTGTGTGCACTGCAAATGGTTTATTACTGCGACACGAACAAATGTCTTTTCCTGACGAAGAGCTGCCTAGTGAGGGGGGGGGGGGGCTTTTTTGTTTGTGTTGGGTGCAATAATGGTAGGGTCTGGGCATGCTGTATATCAATTAGGCCTTCAAAGACAGTGGGCATTTATGGCAACGCCCTTTGACCCCAGGGTGAAAGACCAGATTCTTGTTTATTAGCATTTGAAAGGCGATAGAGACAAGCATCATCTGAAATCCCATGTTTCCAAAGCAGCAAAGCAGCCTCCTATCTGCCAGTTATAATTTTTTTTTTTTATTACGTGGTGGCATGACCCTCCAAAATACCCATCCTCTAAATAATACACATAACAGATCGAATTCATTCACTTTAAGGGCAACTTTAAAGCATCTTCAGCTCTCTTCAGTGAACAGCTTCAAACGTTTTCCAACAGATATCACAAGGGACTCAACTAATCCTGATCTTCTCCACAAGCAGAGGGATCATCTCAATGTAAATCAGACTAAGGCTTTTGATCAAAGTATTCAATCAGTCTTAAGCACATGCCATAAGTTGGTGAACACATACAAGACTGGTTAATTCTAAAAGTATTACAAAGAAATCAAAGTGTGTCTTTTGTTTTGTTTTTTTTTGCCCACACTTGACCCTCATTCATTGCTTTCTTAAAACAGGGTGTCAGTGAGAATGTGTAAGGCTAAAGTGTAAACTAGTTAAGCAAAGTCTTAAGGCCCAGTCTATTGCATCTCTCACACACTGACGAGAAGGCCAGACAGACTGATTGCTTGTAGCTGTTCCCCTTACCCAATTAAGACCTGTCAATAGAAATTAAATTCAACACTTTATTCCAAAACATGGACTGAATACAAAGGCAGTCGCTGGTGTCAGTGTCACCTTTGTCAAATGATCTGCTCATCTGAAGTGGGTACAATATCCACCCAGATCACATCAACACATTGGCAAGCTCCACCTTTACCTCTTTACCTTGTCATGTAGCCTACATGCACAGAGTTTCCAGGCATCTCTTAATGAAACATAGCACATGCACTAATATGCATGCTCTGCCGCATGCTTGGGGCAAACCACAGTTTCCAAATGTACTGTGCAGCTACAGTTGCTGTTTCAATGAGATATCGGAAACTTGGTGATGCTCCACACAGTTCGCTCATATCGCCATCTGCCTGCTACACGAGAAACTTCAATGTAGTCACCAAATAAGTGTGCTGTGTGGCTGTCGTGGGGATTAGAACCCCCAAGAAGCACTTTTCAATCACTCCTTAGTTGCCCGTGCACAATTTGTTTTGTACATTTGCGTAATAAACGTGTAATAGACTTACCCTGGATGTGCAGCGCCAACGCCAGTATCCATATGCCCAAACACATCGCCATGGCTCCTCAACTATCCGGATCGTCTCCGTTAACCTGACAGCGGATGGATATGGCTTACTTCAGGCGACAGAGACCGCGCATGCAACTTGCGCAAATCCCACAGATAAATAACTAGTGGAGCTCACTCGCTGAGCAGCAGTAGCGGACTTTTAGCACTGAACGGGTTGATCTCCGGTGCGCTTTTCCGTGACAAAGCATCAATTAATCGTCTGCGGCTATTCCTCGTGCAGAGTTTGCACCGTTACTACAGCCTAAAAGAAGAGTCCCTCTTTTCAGATCCAAGCAGCCTCAGAGTCCGTGTGTCAAAATGACGGGAGCACAGACGAGTTCTACTGAAACGTGAAGCCTTTGTTACTCCAGTCTCCAGCCTGCTTCCACTGTTGTAGAGGTAAAGTGGGCGGGAGGTCCTCAATCGATGCTGCACTGGGAAGTTTCCAACACTCCGGGAGAGTTCCTCCGGGAGAATGTCGTCTCTCCTCTTCGGCAGCAGCTATAAGATGTTCTGCGCCTTTACGCAGCTCCAAACGTCCCGTAAACGGCCCCTGGGCCAAATAATCAGGAAAGTTATATGAAGAGTGGGGATCGCAGATGCAGCCCGTTAGTTGGTTGTTTTTTGGCTCAAATAGACAGTAATGTTGTCCGGCTACGCGCACCGCCCCGCAGATCTGCCACCACTGTGTGTTGCTGACTATCGCAGACGCTTTGGGAGAGATCGCATCGAGTGACGTCGTACGGGGGAGGAGCCTGGATTGTTCTGCAAAAAGGAAAGGATTTGAAAAGCTACAGCACGGTAGCTTCACGTCTGATTCAGAAACTTGTACATATTTTTATGAGGATTATTGGACTTTATAGATGAGGTTGATGAATCTCGAAACAAGTAACGGTTTGTCAGGTGCCATTTGGCGACGCGGGAACCCTTTTAGAGAGTGGCTTTGTGGTGGCTCGCAGGGAGGACTGTGCAGTTAGCAGCATTCAGGGGAATTAATCACACAAGGGCATACATCCAAAACGCACCATTTTGTTACAATGTAGCAACATCAGTAAGCTGTGTTGCATTTGAGTAGGAGGCCATTGGCTACATTTATTACTGACTAAAATATAGATTAACATAGGCGACATTAAAGGGATTGCAGATACAACTAGAAGCTGATCAGCATTGAAACTGGCAAGCAGTAAAAGTTTATAAAACTTTGTCAAGAACACTTCTGTGCGTTTCTTTTGGCCTGTGTACCCCTAAAGGGCTCTCCTCCACCACTGTGACAGCTAACTAACAGAGCTCAGCTCATTTCCTTTGGCTTTCCTCCCCGACAGCCTCTCTTCCTTGTTTCTCACTTGTGAGTCCTTGCCTCATCCTTTTTTCCCCCCCTGACAAACAAGCCCTCAGATCCAGCCTGTGGACTCGAGGTAAATGAGCGTTAGATTCAATGTGAAAATACTTCCCTCTTGTGGACGCTACCACAGTGGGCAATTACACAAGGATTCACCTGCAAAATGCACTATGAGGCACACAGTGTTATTTGATATTATGTGTTGGGGCAACCAGCCAAATATGAAACCTCATCATTCCAAGAGGTTACAATCCTTTGTTTTATGACCACAAGAGATGGACGTTCTGACAAATTTGCCATCACAATGTGTGAAACTTACCCCAGGTCTTAATAATTGATATGTATACTGAAGCTCTTGTCTCTTGTAGTGATGTATGACCATGTAAAACAGTATAAGCTGAAGTACATGAGAAATGACCTGTCATGATTGAGCATCAGGCCATTTGGTGTGAGTGACATGCTCTTGTAGCACAGTAGCATACATTGCACCGTTAAAAACAGGGGAGAGCACATATGTTTCTTAAAGAATAATGCTTCACATAAGGAAGCAGGCAGTGCTGACCCTTTTGACTTGTGGCGACTCCTCCTAGAAAGCTCAAATGGTAAATGTTCATGCAATGCTAGAAATAAATAACTATAATACTATAAATGCTATGTAAATATATTATTGACTATATTGTCATGGTACACACAGGATTTAAGACTGTATAGGTGCAACAAACGTTTGGTAAGTGCCTTCATTTCAAATACTATGAAAAAATGAGGAATGCTACTCAGTGTTGATAAATAATTGTCATAAACCTGCTCTGTATAAGTCCAAAGAAAGGTGGGAATCAGACTTGAATATCACAATTGAAGAAGATCTCTGGTCTGATTTATGTCAGGACAGCGTCTCCGCCACGACTAATTCAAGGTATAGGCTCTTGCATTACAATTTTCTACATCAGTTATACCTGACTCCAGAAAAAATCCACAGGTCCAAGCCTGAAGTGTCTGATCTATGCTTTCGATGTGCATTTGAAGTGGGTTCATTTGTGCATTGTACCTGGTCTTGTGTAAAGGTCAGTCAATTTTGGCAGGACTTATGTGATACCCTATTTAACATGACTAAGATTTCAATACCTTGTGATCCTGAATTTTGTCTAATCGGAAATTTTGTTAAGATTAAGGAGCCAATAAACAAATATCAAACCAAATTAGAGAATGTATCACTAGA
>OMNZ01017505.1:0-26127 GCA_900303255.1 Lesueurigobius sanzi
AGGGGTGTATTTAGTTATGAAATACATTATTAGGCAGTATTTATGATCTGTTTTTTTAAGGATAAAATTGGTTACTACTACTACTTTCCAATTTTCCAAAGCTACTTAATGATAAAATATGCCCCTGTGGTCACAATACTAAACAAAATACTAAACAAATGCATGTGCCCCAAAGGGAGCCACAGAGCAGCCTTTGGTATTTGGACTGTTCCTGGACAACTTTGTTTTTACATGTTGGAAAAAAAGATTTTTACCGTGATTGGACAATGCACACTGCACACTTCTGTCTTTTATATTTGTACTTTTGTATATGTATTTTAATTCTGTTGTGAAGCACTTTGTGACTTCTGTCTGTGAAAGGTGCTATATAAATAAAAATTACTTTCTTACTTACTTACACGTGGAGAAGTATGGGAACTTATGACCAACATTGGATTTTATGCATTTGGACCACAATGCACTGTTCTGCATCTATCTGGACTGTTACACACAATGTGATCGTCTTCAGGATATTTATCTGAGAGCCACATGCAGTCATCAAAAGAGCCACATCTGGCTCCCGAGCCATAGGTTCCCGACCCCTGTGTTAGTTACAAAGATTTGTTCAGAGGGAATTTTGGATCGTGTTTAGATTTTGAATAAACTAGTTATGAATAAATCTGTACACATTTGAATTTCTCCTTTTTTGGGGGGTTCAAACCTCTTTAATTCAGGCTAGGAATTAAACATTGAAAAATCCCTCTCAACAATTTTTTACAATATTGTTTAGTACGAGGCTGCAAAGTTGCGATGTTGTCGCCACAATGTGAGAAAAATGCATTTTGAGAAAATGGTCCATTAAAGCTACAATTTTCTATTGGAGAAACATTGAATTACTACAATAATTACACTTTTTATCAGAAAGATTAGGTCATTTATTTGTTTCGAGGTCAAAGTGTATATTAAGAGAATAAACCAACCAAAATCTAAAAATGTTAAAAAATGTAGTTTTGCCTGCAGCGTCTCCCCTTAATCCAATGTTGATCCAGTCCCTCTTTCAAAAGTGCATCATTGTCTTCAATTTTCGGTGGCCCTCCTTCATGAGTGTCCAAAAGAAACGTTCTCTTAAAGGTGCATGGTGGACCCTTTATGCCAACAAACAGCTTGTTATTAGTTTTATTATTTAGTGACCCTGTGGCTTTACGGGTGGTTAGCATGGTGCCTTACTTTCATCACAGCGGCCTTTATGACCGTGCAGGAGGGATGACTGGTTGGTTTTCACTGCGTTGCCATGGAGACGGTAACATCAGCAGAGAAAACCTATATAACAGAAACAATAAAGATTGATCCTGGAGTGTCATAAAGGCTGTTGTGATGAAAAGCACGGTAAATTACAAATTACAATGGCAGTGATTTTTTTTTTCATTCTGGGTTTTGTGATTTGGATTTTGTATATTAGTACATTACAAAGTATTGTACTATAAATAGGTATTGCTTTTGTCCAGTATGAGTTTTGCTTTAATGACAGCTATTAATCTAATTGTAATGCTGTAAAAACCAACAAAACAGAAAAACTGCAAACTGATACCACCCATACTGCCACTGGGTCTCTAAAAGGTCACATATGCAAAAGTGTTTCCCATTGATGATGGAGACTATGGTGCCCCCCCATGGTCTAATTATCTCTCCCATAGTCTATGAACAAACCTTGAACAAGAAATTATAGACCCTTTCATTGTTTGTAAACATTCTGGGCGTAGCTGGACGCGGAAAACTAGATTCCTATCTATTTCCTTTGTAGCTGTTGTCATAGTAACGATAAAAGAAATGTCTATCTTTTGTTGGAAATATCAGATAAAACCTTATTTTATCATCTCAAATGTCGTTCCTCTTGTTCTTGCAGCTTAAGCCACAACAGGACGACATTTTTTAGTTGCAGTTTTACACTTATAATCACTAGTTTTAATTTAATCTTATTGCTCTTGCTCACTTCCTGCCTCCAGCTGATGATGTCACTGATGATGTAAGCAGCGAAAGGGTCTTTTGCTTTGTGTCTTATCTTTAATTAATAAAATTAGATAAAATGATTTGAAAGACGATCATATGCACCACCACACTCTCTTTCAAATCTGTGGGAAACACTGTATGCACTAATATCAAGGTTTCTTCGCATAAAAACATCCACAATGCACCTTTCATTTATGCAGCATCTGTCCCGTTTTGGCAATAGTTCAAAGTTGACAGTGATTGATACATTTTATTGAATTTCACATACAATAAAACAAACAACAACATCATCTACACTCATTCCCATTCTTTTACAACCTTGTAAAACAGAAACCATCCCGTCTCAGACAGATGTTCCTTAGCGGTAGATGCAAGACTTCAGTGCACAGCAGACTACTTCAATGTTCAAAATGTATTGTCATGCCTTATGTACACTTGATGTGTATGTCTTTGTAAGGTGCCTAAAATACAAAAAAGCTTCAAAAATTGAGCAGGCATCATACTGTATGAGAGGCAAACATTGCAATATACAGATGTGTGTGGTGGGACATTGTTTTATAAAAAAGTGCATCATTTTGGCATGAACATTGGTAATGAATGATAGAAAAGGTCAATACTGTACATACAGAGAGCCCTAAAATACACATAATATCACTATGAATGGAACACTCATAACGCCTTACACTTTTCAGACTATTTATAAAAAGCTTTCATATCGCACAAAATAAAATAAATACTATACACGTTCTTAGACATTCCTTTCCCCATTCACAGTGTGTGTACAATAATACATGATGCTATACATTTTTCTAACATTAGGCAGCAGTATTGTACAAGAACGGTGACTGAGCTGCTGTTTTTTTTTTAAATGTAAAACTAAACCGCAGTTGTGCAGTAGCCCAGTGCACCTAGAGCACATAGTGGAGCTACTTTGGCAAATCAGATGTATTCACGGTCAATAGCAGTAAGCAAAAGCAAGTACAATGTGCTTGAGACTGCTCACTAAATTGTACTATTGAATCTATACAAACTGATGATGCTTTGTAACCAGTATCACACAATATAATCAACACAGAGGCACGGCTTCCTTATGGGTGCTGTGAATCATGGCTTTGATTTTTAATAAAACCTGGGAACCAGATAAGCCCGGCATGTGGTCTTACGCCATGAATTTTCAGACTGACTGAAGCGGTTTGATCAGCGCTCATATACCTCACTTGAGTGCTTGCTGTTAATTATGGAGTCATTTAGAGCGGGGAAAATGATAGCTCATTAGTTTTTAGTACGACTGTGGGTCTCTGCTGGCTTTTTGTCAGGGCTGGAACGTGGAGGAAAATAAGAGACAATTTCTCATGGAAACTCTCAATATTTTATGAAGGCTCCTGCAAAAAAGTCTATTTTTATATTTATTCATAACATTCATTAGGCCTTTCGTTTCTCAAGGGGAGACACTGCAGGCGATACAACTTTTTTTCCATTTTTCAGATTTTGAAAAAAGAGCAAACAGGCTCTTTTAACATAGAAACTTTCACTTGGAAACAAATGATCTGCTAGTTTCTTTTCTTATTGTCAGACCTGTGTATTTTATTTTACCTTGGCAGTTTCGGCTGCTTCTTCTGCTGCCTTCTTCTGCAGGTAAAATAAAATACACAGGCCTGACTATAAGAAAAGAAACTAGCATCGTTACTAGAAGACTTTATGAACCTAATCGGACTATGATCTGATCTTTACAATGAAGTGTGTAATTATTGCACAATGCTTCTCCATAGAACCATATGGGAAACGGTCACTTTTCTCATATTGTCGCGACATTCTTTTACTTCACCATATTTATAAGGTTTGTTCAGAAGTATTTTTCAATATTTAATTGAAAAAGTTTTGAACCCCAAAAAACAAGGCGAAATTAGAATTTATACAGATTTATTCACAAAATAAACAGGATACTGAAAATCCCTTCTGAACAAATCTTTGCAAAACCATGAATTTAAACCTGACTCTATCCATTACTTAGATATCGTCACCAAAAATAGAGGCAACTGTGGCCATTTTTCACATAAAATGTCTTATTTTTACGTGAAAACATAAAATGACAGAAAACTTGCAATGCATTTTCTCATTTATGTCAGTAATATACATAGGGCTGCAACGATTAATCGAGTAATCGACGATTAATCGATGAATCAATTACTCGATTAACTATTTTAGTAATCGATTAATCGTTTTCTTTGCAGAATTGTCTAATTTGAGCCAGAAAATAAATAAATTAGTATTTTTGACAAAAACCCTGTCTCTTTAAAAGATAGGGTGAATATTTTACACAGATCATGTCATGTAAACATGTCCAAATCTAATATGTAGATGATGTGAAAGTTATTAATGTTTAACATTCATTATTTTGGTTCTCAGGAGTCAGGACACTGACCAATCAGTGTCTTTAGGGACAAACTAATGAGAAATTAAGAATAAATAGTGTTATTACTATCAGAAATGTGGTTCTCCTTTCAAAATCTGCTCTAAAGACATGAAATATAGTTTTTTAATACAATTGAAACACTTATCCGATTACTCGATTAATCGAAGTAAATAATCGATAGCTGAATCGATTACTAAAACAATCGATAGTTGCAGCCCTAAATATACAGCAAAACTTTCAAATTAATATCACTCAATTACATTTTTTCCCATATTCACCTGCAGTGTCTCGCCTTTTAAATAGTGAAAATGTTTTTTGACCTTTTACTGCATTCAAACTGTCCATTGGGCTTATGTTTTGCGTGTGCATGGCATGTGCATATACAGAGTCGTGTGGATATATTTTGTTTTTAGGGAGCATAGTTTTTGGGCCTTATCATCATCCTGACAGTCTTGAAGGCCTGTCTGTAGTTGGTCGGGTAGTACTCCGTGGACATGTTGTGCCAAGTGCCCCAGAAAATCCCGTTCCTGACGCCTTTGTATCTCTTGTGGTAATACTTCCCGTTGAGGTTGGCCGACATGCAGGCGTCAAACCACCAGCCCGAGCTGTAGTAGGCGCCGCAGTTTCCGGAGGGGTACATGTCATTGTCGCGGTCAGGAGTGGAGAAGAACTTCTGGTCGTGGTTGAAGTGTTTGTTGAAGCTGATGGCGTTCCCAGCTGTCCCACTGCAATAATAAATGTATGTATGTTCAAAAAAACCAGCTCACGTGGCAGCATATCTTTATAAATATTTAATCCTGGAGCTGCTTGCTTCCTGCACATAGATATCCTACCTGTATCCACTGATGGACAGCCGATAGCGAAGGTATTCGTTGGCCACGTAAAACTCGTCAAACTTTGCATACTCCCTCACGCCCTCGAAGTCCTCCAGGTCTATGCGCAGCACCATGTCTTTGGTTTTTGTCAGCAAATGGATGTGGTCATTCCCCAGCCAGAACTCGCCTCTGCAACAGCAAAAAAAAGAAAAAACTGTGAAATATTTTATACTGTATCAAGTGTGGACATGTCCAGCATTGTGAGCAGCCAAAGCCAGGGACCTGTGTGCATCTTAAAATGTGTCCAATGTCCGGAATAAGATGTAGTAACTCTTTTATGTTAGTGGAAGTAAAAACCACCATGAAATGCAAGCAACCCGCAAAGGCGACTATAGAATATTAAAGTGATAGTCTCCTCTGTAGGTTTGCAAAATGAGGAGGGAGAGACATTTTAAAAGTAAACGACTTCCCCCTCCCCTCCTGATTGAACTGGAAAGTGGAAAGTAGGGCTGCACGATTAATTGATGTTGAATCAGCATTGCTGCAATAACTTACCCCCAAAGACCGGGATTTTTTTTTGCCTTGTGTCTCCAAAGTTTTACAAAGCTGAAATGTAACAAATGAGTATTGTGATGTATTATGGTAGTTTTTAGAAGTATATTTTTCTGATCATACTAGGGCTGTGACAATAAACAATAATATTGGTAGCTCATAATGATAGATAATTGTATTTTTTCACATTTGACATCATCGCTTATGAGAATAATGGTGATAAAACCACAGCACATGGCTAATGTAAACAAAGTGAGCACACGCCACACTGTCAGTCCAGCTACTGCAGAATCAACTCAATTCACTGTGAAATAATATATTGAATCACTATAATTTTGACCAAGCTAATCGTGAAACAAAATGTCCATATGATGCCGTACCTAGACAATACTCAATTGCATGAAAAATATACTACATAAATATATATATAATATTAAAATCGCAAATCGAGTCGCAATTTCTATCAGAAAAATCGCAATTAGTTTTTTTGGTCAAAATTGTGCAGCACTACTGGAAAGCCCCTCCTTGGTCCCAGTACACACTTAGCTCGTCTCTTTGGTCCACACCATAGACTGTCTATTAACAACGGACAAGGAGCTCAGTAAGGGGCCAACTGAAGCTAAGCTATGCTAGCTATGTGGCCCTGTTGTTGGATCCAGCTCCCTTATTTAGAACAGGGCACAAATAAAAATGAAAATTGACTCCACAAACTCCACCTTCATTTCCGGTTCTGGTATTAGCATAGCATAGCATTAGCATAGCCTATTTACTCTCGTAGTGGATGTAACTCGATACATACAGTTTGAGCCTCGTGGACCTCCCAAAAATAACCATCAATGGCATCAAAAGTATAGTTGACTCGCTTATCTATTTATGTTTTGTGTTAAATCCACAAATATATGAGGGTAAGTAAGCTATGCTAATGCTATGCTATGCAAATACCGGTGTCAAGCTAAATAAGGCCTGCACAAAAAACTCCCGCTCGCTTTCAGAGCGCATGCGCTACTTTCTTTTTCTCCTCCCTTTCCCTCTCGGATCTGAAATAGGGTAAAATAAGTTGCGGTACCATCTCTTATTTAGCAAAACATTGTATGGTTGTTTATTTGAGATTGTTTTGAGGTAAATATAAACTGTGACACATTGAGAATTTGAAACCTTAGATAGGTATAAGGGTAACAGTACATCAAATCCTCTGATTATTATTTGTTTCATTGTATTGCTATTGCTTCAGAATTTGACACCTTAGATACTGTTAAAAACTAACCCTTATACCTATCTATAGTGTCAACTTTTCAATGTGTTACTGTTCATATGTATCTACCTCAAAACAATCTCAAATAAACAACCATACAATATTTTGCTAAATAAAAGATGGTAACGTAACTTATTTTGCCCTATTTCAGTTCGGGGAGTGAAAGGGAGGGAAAAGAAAGTAGCCCATGCGGACTGAAAGCGACAGGGAGTTTTTTTGCACAGGACTTATTTAGCTTGACACCGGAACAGGAAATGAAGGTGGCGTTCATGGAGCTTGTGCTAGCTTCACATGAATGTTGACAAAAATAGGAGGATGTAGGGCATGTTAAGACAATCATGTGGAGATAACCATGACAAGTCTGTGTCCAATAATCACTTAAAGAGGCTCCAAGAAGCGTCAATGGTCAGGCCCACTTCCTCATGGCTTCATGAAGTCGTATTTTCTGAATAGTGTTCAGCTTGTCTTTAAGTTACTTTATTGTTTGTTTTCTGATATATCAGACAAAATAGACAAGTGATGTGTTATTCATTTACCTTCGTTTAAGGTAAATGAATAACTCATCACTTACCTTTTTGTCTGATATAGAAGAAAAAAAAACAGTAAAGTGGCATAAAAGAGAAAAAAAGAGATTGTGGTGGTGTAGGTGATCTTTGTTGGAATCCTTTTATCTAATATTAATAGAGGAGTTATAATGGCACTTTGTAATAATATTTTATCTTTTAAGAAATCCTTTTTGATTTTTAGTTTAATTGTATGGCAAAACAAGAACCAAAAAATGTAATCCTGTTCCAAAATGTCTGGCTCAGCTTGTTTTTAGATGATGGCGGGGAAAATGAGACCATGGGGGGCCACCATAGGTATTAATGGGAAACACTGGGCTACAATTAGTCCAATATTAATATACAGTCTATGGTCCACACAAATCCTGCAAGACTCTGATTTGTTGCTGAGATTTTGAGCAAAGGTAGGGAATTTAGAAAAAAAATAAAATTATCATAGTGAAGGCTTTAGGCACAGATGGTCAATTATACACATTCTCTTAAATTTGTACTAACATTTAGACTTACAGACGATCACTTTAATGGCACAGAAGATGGCCTGCATCTGTTCACAAACCAGAGATATTTGAATTGAGTTTTGTTCTTTTCTGTTCTGACATTGTTCTGCCAGCCATACAACCCTTTGTTGCACCATATGCAAAAATACATTCTCACGATTGTACGTATACAATCGATATACCGTACTACAACATCAATATCTAGCATCTTGCGCGACACAGAGTGGCCATCGTATCAACTCCATAGAGAACGCAAGAGTTTTTTTAATTAGCCCCTTAGCGTAATAATTGACTGGATGTTATGGTGCAAAGACAGAGGACGTTTTCTTTTTTTTCTTTGGCTGTAAGTGACATTTTGTTGTTGCTCCCATTAAAATGCATTTTTGCCCATAATTACATTAGGGCTATCAGCGAAATCGAGGCAAACTTGGAATTAATGCGGTGTTTTTCTTATCGCATAATCAGTCTAACTCGCTCCTAAACAGATGGCCTGTTCCAGTTAGATGGTACAGACCTAGTGGTAAATTGAAGGGAAGGCATTCATGTATTTTCAGCATATTACACATGCTAATTAGTTTCCTTTTTATATACCACTGGGACAAATTGCGTATGGATATTACTGGTACCTTAGGTTTCCAAAGCCTTTCTTGTACTCTGTCCAAGTCCGGTTGAAGCTGACAGACCCATCCAGTCTTTGCTGGATCACAGTCCACCCCCCTCCATACGACTCCATCTCACAGAAGACCTCAAATGTCCCATTGCGAGCATCAGGAGTGACTCTGTACGCGCCGCTCTTCCTTTCCTGCAGCACGTTGTAGTCGGAGCAGTCCCTTGGGGCTAGGATGACTGTTGGCAGGCAGACAGAAAACAAAAAGGGAGAGTGGTTTAAAGAGACTGCACTGAATGCTTTTTCATTTTTCTCTGGCATTTTTTCCTCTGCTAAACCAAGGGACTGTAAAACTAACATTCCCTTAGGCTCAGACAGCAGTGATGTGAGAATGAGACAGTGCTAACTTGGCTGGCATGCCAAATTTCACTTTTCAGTTTTGTACAAACATTTCAGGCCAAATCTTTGCAATGATCACAATGCATTATACTGGTAACATCTTGATCACGGAGAGGTGTGGACTAATTTAATGGGAACTGGCCATTCGTGGGGGCAAGTCCCAGCTCCAAATATTTCCTGGACATCTCTCCCCTTTCACTATGCACTGTCCTGTCCAGTAAAGCCCATGTGCCAAAAAAATGAACTGGCCATCTGTTTGGACCCTGTTACACTGATGGCTTCACAGTGACAAAGTTCGATTCCCAGAATATGTGTGGTCTTTCTGTTTGGATTTTGCTCTAAATGTGTCTGCTGTGGTTCATGCACAATATTTCGGCTGTATCTTCGAGCAAGGCCGTTCTGACCAAACCTCTAAAGCAGGTCTTACTTTCCTGACAGGTCGCCCTGGTGCCATTGAAGGACAAATACAGGCTTTCCACAGGGCATTGGAAGGCATTCAAATTCAATAAATTAACTGTGACAAAAAAAAAATGTTTCGATTCGATTTTTTTTTTAAAGCACTTAAAATGACGGCAGACATTTGACCTGGGGGAGTCTGAGAGTCCAGTTTTTTGTTTTTTTTAAGTCAGGTAGGATTTTCTGTGTTCAGGTGCATTTTAGAAGATAAATTATATTTTCAGCTGGTCCTATAGCTGTTTAGCTGCCATTTGTGATTTTAGAATTTATTTTGTAGGGGGTGATTTTTTTTTTTTTTGTGGAGCCCCCTTCAAATTGGGCCCTCTGCAGCAACTGCCCAGTTAGCCCCCTTCACGGGCCTACTACAGAAATCTGACAGGATCAAGCAGAGCAAAGGCGGTATGGCCATAAGACAGTGTCAGTGCCCTCTGCTGTGCAGGTGTGGAATTCCTTCCTATAAAAAAAATCTGCCCCCTAGTGGATTGAACATTTTAATTATTTCTTTAAAATTTTTTCCATAATTCTTAATTCAAACTAGCTTGGCTAGCGCCAGACTACATATCACAAGTGAATATTTAGTCTGGGAACCACCCGTTCATTTTCTGGTAGGAGAGGTGTGGTTTACGATTGTCCTAGTCGTTTATTGGGTGCTACGAATGTCTATCATATGCATCTGCTGTAGCCCAGAGCCAATCGTATCAATTGTACTCGATGACGTATGAGCCTCAGCTAATCCAGTCTGTCCAATAGTGCGCGTCATCGTCTTGCCGTTCCTCCCCATTCTGTGATTGGTCCCCAAATCCCTGCGAAGGTTTGGGCCTTGGTTTGCAGGCTGTCGAGCAGTTCGAAAAGATTCGAGCGCAAGCAGCATGGCTAAATAAATCCCAGGCTAAAGTAAATCTCGAATTTCCTAAATAAATTTGATGAATTGATTAAATAGATTTTTTTGCCCAGCCCTATATAATAATAAACTATTCTATATGTCTTTTTTCATCAGTAGTGAACCCTGCACTCCCCTCACATGGCGTTCCCCCCTCTCCCACACCCCTCACTCCATGACCACACACTGCCCTGATGATGTTTTCAAGGTGCAAAGGGAAAACTAATGTATCTAGTGTGCAACACACATTTACCAGCAGAATAAATAATGTGTTTGTTGGCATTTAGAACATAATATTTCCATTTAGAACTACATTATTAGTTTTATATCCCACATCAATCATTGCTAGGCCTTTAGAGAGGTAGATAGTGGACTATTAAACAAATGGACGAGAACTTGGGGATTGTAACTGCAACTAAACCTGTAGGACACATGTTTTTTTTTTCAGTCCTCTATCTTTTGTGACTTCTTTCATAATGCTAAGCCCTGTGTTAGTGCAGGTGGGAGTGCACTGTGAGGCGGGAGAGGTGCGGAGCTGCAGTTTTGAAGTGTTGCATTGTGAGAATACAACATGGCCGGTGACTTATTGTAGCTTTAAATGTCATTAAAAAGCATTACATTTCATTCCAACTATAGCATTACATGTAAACCTGTGCTTGTGCTTTTTAATGTCATAACTTCGCCAATAATACAAAAAAGCATGGTCTAAAGCAGTGGTTCCCAACCTTTTTTGCCTTGCGTACCCCTTGGTCCTTTCATTTGTCCTACGAGTACCCCCTGCCTCGATGGTTTTGTTGATTAGTTAGAAAGTGAACGACTAAAACTAAATACACTGAAAACTCTCACTCTTTACAGTTACATGTTTTTTAAGCTTTTCGTTGACTATAATAATCAAAAATACAATTTGTTTCATCTCATTTTTTATCTGAAATTAACCCAAGTACCCCCTGCTAACCTGTCACATACCCCTAGGGGTCCCCGTATACATGCCCTGGTTGGGAAACACTGGTCTAAAGCACATTAAACTGCAGTTTGGGCTGAAATTATAAAAAAAAAAATTTACTCAAATTTCTCCAATTTTCATTTTAATATAAAAAATTCTCTGTTTCTCTTTAGAAATGAAATATGCAGAGATTGTTATTGTATTTGGGCATTAACATGAAAAACGAAAAAGCAATAAATTTGAATTGAATCTAACATAATTGCTTTATCATTATCAAGATTGTTTCCTAAATATAATAGACAGATGTTCCTGAGTTCTATGTAATGCATCATTGGTGTAGAGAACACGGGTTGCCAAGTCTTATATTATAAACCCTGACTGCACCTGTCTCAAATTTCTGATATAGTGTGAAGGAAAACTTCCACCTGCACAGAAAATCCAAGGACAAAGGCCACTGTCAATCGATAGCAGTGCACTATGGTCACATTTCATACAGTGCACTCTTTCTCTCTCTCTCTCTCTTTCTCTCTCTCTCTCTCTCTCTCTCTCTCTCTCTCTCTCTCTCTCTCTCTCTGTCTCTCTCGTTGCACGGCAGGATACAGTATCTTCCTCCACTCCGGCCCCAGCCAAAACCCAGGTGGAAGGAACTTTGTCAGATTGCATTTGGGAAATAAAAGGACGAGTCAAAACAAGAGCAAGTGTGAAACTGCATTAAAGGGACCTTCCCCCCTCTTTGTGAGTTTGGCACCTCACGCTCAAATCATTCTGACACGGGGCAAGCCGCGTGTGGACCCTTATGCACTTCCCGGGATGTCCTGCGCTTAATCTCTTTTGGGACGCTAGGCTTTTGCGGAATTGCAAGGATCCTTAGTGTAAGAAGAAGAGACAGTAGCAGTATTCGAGTTACTTAAGATTTAGAAAGGCGAAGTATGGTAAGGCAGTGTTTCCAAAGACTATGGTGGTCCCACATCATCTAATATTCTCCCCCATAGTCTACAAATAAGATGCAGAATAAAAATGTATGACAAATGATGCTTTTTACTTCATAAAGCATCATAAACTTAGAAAATTGACCATTAAGAACTGTTTGATTTGATTGAAATTTTTACGCCAACACATACATAAAATATTACCATTTGGATCACAAGGCGCCCCATAGTCTAAGGAGAATTCTGTTGGAAACATTGGTTAAGGAATGTTTCCCACAGAAGCCCTTCAGCCCTTCCCCAACTCCTTATCATCCAAAGATTACATTGGCCCCCGAGCAATATGAAATCACTCTTTTTAAAGAAAATGAAAGAATGTTTTCTCTCATTAATTTACATTTGTCACATAACATTTACAGAGAGACGCTAAGAGACTATCTTTATTCTATTTTATTTTATTGTTACTATTATTACTATTACCTGTTGTTTTGCTTCTTTGATGACACTTTTCCTGACTTTGTGCCCCCCCCTGTGTGATACTGTCCTAAGAGCTGTTGTGACAAGTAAATTTCTCCATTGTGAGATCAATAAAAACTATCTTATCCTATCTTATCTTATAACAATTTACAAATAATAGTGATTACAGGTAGGGATGCACCAGTGAATATGGGCATGCTGTATGTCATTTGAGTATAATTCAGCCATTGAATTAGTTTTACTCTTTGGAATACTACTTTTGATCGCTGCGCAAAATACTGTAGTTAGCATCAGTATGCTAATGCTAGCTTCAACCAATCAAGGCTGTGGCTGAAGCTATGACTGAGTCACAATAAAAGTAGTGAAATAATATTGTCCACTCTTGAAGGTCACTACAAAACAGTTTACATAAACAACAAATGTGTCATCCACAAACCTTTTATTATTTTTATTATCCCGGTAACGGTTGGTATCGGATATCGGTAGATACTCAAACCCAAGTATCTGTATCGGAAGCAAAACAGCTGGATCGTGCATCTCTAATTACAGGTTATGTACTTCATTTCAAACTCCTTATTTACAGTATGTGAATGATGTGTAGTCAAACAATGGAGGCCCCCCAGGAGTCCCCGGACCCCAGCTTGGGAACCACTGCTTTATTAGCAGTGTCTCTAGCAGATCTTTAGCCAGGTATGGTCCGGACACAGTTTGCAACGCGTCACACTGGGGGAAGGGGCCTATAGTGAGAATGAAGCTTGTTATGGGAATGACTATTTTTTCACTCTTTTTAGACATGTTTTTGGTTTTAAGCAGAAAACTGGAAAAAAAACGGCACTCGAAGCTAGACGCTAGAATGTAGCATGAAGCTAACGTTAGCATGAATGTTAGCATTCTCTGTTATTCGTGTATAGATATGGGCCGTGAACCCCAATGCTCCTCTTCATGTCTCTGCGTCTTTATTTGGTAGATAATACATTCATAATACAGCATTTGTTAAAGTAGTTGTGGAGCAGTCAGTGAAAGAGCATTTTCTCTTTGTTTTCCCGCTCACTGCAGCTTCCAACGTAACTGTGTGGGTGTTCCCAAAGATGCCATCTGTTGTGTTCACGTTCTAAAATTTTATTATGTCTTCATTTCAGTGAGCGGGCAGGTGTCAATACAACCCTATATGGTCGAGAGACAGTTTGGGAAGGAAATCTAAAAATAGACAACCTACAAATGTTTTCGCTGATCATTATTTTGTAGTGACTGGATCTACAAAACATGCCATATTAATCACCTGCTGAATGCCCTTTCATTTGACAAAGATCATGCACATGTTTTTGAATTTTTGTCACCACTTTAGGACACCTTTATGAGCTTGAAGAGAAGACATTGAACTTTATGCCTGTGTTTGTTTAATGTGTAAAAGCTCAGTAATTACAGATATATTAGCTATTAAACTAAGTTGAAAAATCTGCATTTTGACAGTTACCATCATATAATCCCTATCCCCCACCGCCCACCCCTATATCACCACCTCAGTTTTAATCTTGGACACTTTACAATGTTCTGATGCTGGGCATGTCTGTAGGTTTGGGGGCATGCAGGTGGGGTGGGGGCATGCAAACTCTCCACAGAAGACGATAGTGCTAGCCACCATAAAAAAGACGTATTCTTGTATAGAGACCTGCTTTGCATTCAAAGTACTGACCTGTGAAATCAATTTTATGTCTCCGACACTTGAAGTTGATGACTATAGTTTCTCCACTTAACATTCCTAACTCTTATTTGTCATCTGTCTGTCTGGGCCCTGCCACTGTCCCTCAGCCAGACAAGAGCCATCACATCTCATTACCTTGGGCACTGTGCCTGACCCAAATAACTTTAATATCAGCCACTTACTGATGCCCAGATGTTGGCTGATTGGTTCTCCCACTGGTGAGGGGCCAGACTGCCTGGATATGCCCTTGCTTAATAACTTTTTTGATGGCTAAGAACTAAGGCTGAGTGATGAGCTTTAATAAATGACTTCTCAACACCCTGCTGCAGTGTGCACATAAGTGACTGGCAGTAAGGCCAGACACTGCAAGCGAATGGGAAAAAATATAATTGAGTGATATCAATTTGAAACTTTTGGTGTATATTACAGAGATGAATTTATGTTATGTTTTCATACAAAAATAAGGATTTTATGTGTAAAAATGGCAACATTTTCCAACATTTTTGGCGATGAAGTCAGGTTTACATTTATGGTTTTATTTTGTTGACCTTTTACTTACTCCAAAATTTGTTCAGAGAGGATTTTGGATATTGGGGCGACAGTTGTGCAGATGGTAGAGCGGGTGGTCTCATGATCGGAAGGTCGGGGGTTCAAATCCCAAATTGCTGCGTTTTTTGTTTGTTTGTGGAGAACATAGTTGTGGCATAAATTGGTATAGCACCAGAAACTAAACAACGCAGGTACAGTAAATGTATCTTGGCCGCACTAATGACATACGTGTGTGCGCACGACACATAATACGGAGTTCGCAAGTGCGACATACCAAAAAGTTTCGTACAAAACGTACGAAAAGACACATGTTGTCCCTACAGACGACGCACGACAGAGTACGAAGTGCATACGTTTATCTTGCAACCTGAAAAAACTGTAAGCGCCCGAGTTTGACATGACAAAGAACCTGTGCGGGCACATGCGCCGCTCTCCATGCATTTCTTGCCGTTCTTTGCACGTAGACCGTCCGTATAGGGCCCGTACGACCAGTTGTGACCTAGGCTTATGGTGTGAATGAATAATGATGACAGTGTAGCGCTTATAATAATAATCATTCATTCATTCATGTCTTATTGAATTTAAGTAGTTAGTGGAAAAAAAAAAAATAAATCTCTCTGAACAAACCTTCAAAATATTGTTTAGTACAAGACTGTAAAGTTTGGAGTCTGTAGGTGCTACTAAAGCGGAGATGTTGTCGCCGTTGAGAAAATGCATTTTGTGAAAATTACCTTCAAAATGATCCGTGTTGAATCAGTGCAATAATTATGCTGCAATTTTTTTTTTAGAAATAAGTCAAATTTTCTCAAAATAAACCCATTTACCCTTGATTTGAGGTTCTTTAAATTAGAAAATAATACCTAGTAATGAAATCATCAATTTAATGAATTACTCAAAATAAGATCAAATTTTCTTAATTCCATTAATTTTAACTTATCAATATATCACTTTTTGCAGTTTAAACACCTTATTGTGAAGATGTATTTGTTTCCGGGTGAGAATGTATATGTTAAGAGAGCAAAGCAAACTGGAATTAAAAAAAAAAAAAAGAGTCTTGCCTGCAGTGTCTCACATTAAAAAGAAGTCAACTCTCTTATCAACCACATGGCACACAATGAGCTGGCATATACTCGGATAAGGAAGAGACAAGAAGGGAGTGTGTCCTTGGCGATAGTATGTAACTTGGCCACAATACAAAGTTCCCCTTAGAAAAGTGTGCGTTGCCACATTGCAGATATTCATCCCCTGCACATCCATTTACTTTGGTTGAACTGAGTTAATGTAGCCGAACAGTAACATGAATTGCCGTCCATTCACCTCAAGGCCATAATATGTCTCTGAGGAGCGAGGTTGAGGAGTGGTGCTCGGAGCCGGGAATGCGGATTGACAACGGGGTGAAAATAAATGCTCATACAGCGCCGAGCAGAGAGAGCATCTTGACTGAGGCTGACAAGAACTACTCGTACTTCCGCTTGAAGGTGAAACTCCGACTTACCCGGCTCGGAACGGCACAGCACTAGTTCTGCATCCGTGAGCATTTACTTTCTCAGCCAATTTCACTTCATCTGACTTTCATGTTGGTTTCAAGGATCCTGTGCCAAATGAGAACTCAACATAATGACAATTGATGATTTGAAGTTATGAATTTGGTGGGGCTGGGTTTAATAAATTGATTTATCGATTTGAATAAATTTTCCTTTGAATAGCCCAATATCCATTAAAAAAAAAACGAAAACCGATCCTACCACAACAGCATGGTTGCTCGCGGCGCCAACGACTTTAGCAAATATCTTCGCAACGACTTTAGCAAATACTGTACCTTTGCGAGGAAATGTCAGAGACTTTTTTGCGTTGGGAAGAGGAGGGTTCAGGCTTTAAAATGCCTCAGATCTAGGACTCTGACAAGCAGTGTAAAGTGGCGTTGGAAATTCGTGTCAAAAATGCTAAGTTCGCATTTTACAAAACTGCTGACTGCACTTTAAACAATCGCCCAGGGATTCAAAACGGTTCTAGGTAAAAACGTTTTTTGTGCTTAGATCATGGAGGGAATAAATGTTATGGAATAACATTTGTGCAAAAATGAGCAAATCTATGAGGTAACATTTGGTGCAAAAATATGTATTTTTTGTTTTCTAAAAAATGTAAAACTATGAATAAACACAGATGGCACGTAGAAGTTCAGGTTTATAGCCTTTTGTGTTTATAGAAGCTTATATTGTTGAGTATTCTGAGACGACTCCTGTTGTGATATTGGGCATTACAAAAAATACATTGATTGATTGATTGATTGATATTAGTGGAATAATAATAAAAAAAAGTGCATTAGTTCTACCATATCCAAGTAAAATTGGTACTACTTGATACTACTTGATAGCCTTAACTGAATCGAAAATCAAAGTGAATCGTGAATCGAAACGATTGGTTGAAATCTGAATGGACACTAAGCACTAGAATTCGTCTCATAACTTATCCATCTAAAAGGACATATCAAATCTTATTGTTCAGCGAAGAACATTTTCAGAGGTGGGTAGTACTCAGTTATATTTACATGTACTTGAGTACCTTTTTTGGACACGCCTGACCCAAAACATTGAGAACCACAAGTAATGTTTCTCTTGAGTAAAAAAAAATGATTATTCTGTATAATGCTACAGGATGAATTCTTAGGATGAACATACCATTCCTCATATGAAAGCCCAGAACCTTTAAGGCTCTTTTATACTACTGCACACAGCTCAACAAGAGACACAGCTCAACTTTTAGGAAATGATTTTAACATTTTACAAACAAACATCACGTCTTTACCTCATTTTCTTCAGTAACTGTAGTGTAGAAAACGTTGCATGTAGCGCCATATTGTTTTGGTCTTTGCTAAATTCTCTGATGCACTCACAGCACCCTCTGGTGGTAGGTTTAGATAACACTACATTACATGCTGATGGATGGAAGTATGAATTCCAGTGAATTATCACTACTTTCACTACTCTTGAAACGCACGCATCAGTTTACATACGTCCTTTTATATTTTCAAAACTGGTTTTGCCATAGAATCTGGCAACCCTCAGTGGGGCACATTCTGCTCTGATTAGATACTGGTCTGAGATAGGGATGTTCCGATACTGGTATTGAATTTCATGCCGATACCACAGAGTACCTGAACCAAAACATATCCGATACAACAATGTGTTTTTCTGGGCTCTGCAGACACTAAAACCTCTAATGATCACACAGATACATTTGTGTTTCCTTTTTTTGCTTTAATTTAATCTTTAGAGTGGAAACAGAACATTGACAGAATACATTTGATATGCAGAATGAGCCATGTGCGATGGGCTTTGGCGTCTTTTTACAGACTTTTGCTACTGTTTTTACTTACACCATGGTATCGGAGTTGTACTCGGTATGGGCGACTACTCTGAGTCCAAATATCGGATCGGATGATGAAAAAATGGTATCGGAACAACACTAGTCTGAGATTTGTCTCATATCTGGGACAAAGAGATTCACTATAGTATAGTGTATCTCTATCTAGTGACTATAGAGACAAAACAGTTTTGTCATTAAAAAACAAAACATTTTGACACAGTTCTTGCTCTGTTTGAGTCTGTTCATATCTCAGAAACGATTAATCAATTACTAAAATAGTTGACAACTATTTCAATAATCCATTAGTTGTTGATTAATCAATTAGTTGTTTCAGCCCTATAAATTTTACATGAGCATAAGCCAGAATTACTTTTTAACTTGCATGTCTTAACTGTATGTAGTGAGGAGACAAATGGTTGAATTTCTTCCATTTTACTTATTTCTAAGACTTGGTTAGCAATTTAATTTACAGGATTTTACCAATCTAACTTAAACTTTGTCAGTATTGGTTGTTCTTTGCTGTCATTTTGATTGTTGACACGGGAGACTGGAGGATGTTGGCCCAACTTCCTGTGCTATGCTCAGTGGGACTCTGTGACTGACAACCTGTCAGCATCCTCCAACAGTCAAGTCTGATGTGGTCACCAAATGTTCCAGGAAAAAGTAGTAAGAACATTTCACCACTGCTCAGTGTAGTGGCAAGTATTATAGGAAATTAGTCACTAGCCACTATGTTTGTTCTCAGCTAATTTTACGACACAAAATTACCAATACACTGCAAAACGTAATCCAGAAATAAGTAACATTTTCTTTGAATAAGTACATTTGTCCTTGATATGAGTAACACAATCTGCCGTTTTACTTTAATGTCTCATCGGACTCAAAATTATATAAAGAAAAAAAAATCAATAAGTTGCGTTCAAGTGACCATTCTAAAGAGCCTATAGTTTCAAACTGAGGTGGAGAGCAGCTGAAAAATTCTGTGCTGGTAACTATGGTAACTGTCAATATGCAGATTTCTAGTCTTAGTTTATTGCTTATTCCTGGGCCAATCCACATGAACCAAAAACTGCCTCAAATTTCAATGTCTTCTCTGTTAGCACATATGAACTACAGTCTAATTATTTTTTCATAAGTGGTGACAATATTCAAAAATTTTCAGCCATAAGAATAATCAATCATTATCAAATACTGGTCAAGTGTAACATTTGTCAATTTTCTTTTTGGGAATTTGTCCAAATTGGAGTTATACTGACACCTGCCCTCCAACTGAAATACATTCCCATAAGGTGAACGCAACCTATTTACTTCAAATATAATGTTTTTTATTATTTTAAGTGCCACAAAATTAGACTTTTTTTTAACATGGAAAGTCAATATTCTTAATTTGAAGATATCTTTTTTGTAGTGTATGCAATTAATGTAATGTAAAAATACTGTATTATTTTAGCTGTAATCTGTTAACAACATCAAGCATCAGGAATAAGCCACGCAGACATATGCAGTTTGTAAATCACTAACAAAGAAAGACAAGATGTGTTGTTGACCATAACTACTGGTGTGACTACTGTTGAAGAATGCTGCCCACATTATTTCAGAGAGAGCTGATGAGAACTAACTGTTTCTATGCAGAAAGAACACTCAAGAGAATGACCTACAGAAAAAGAGATGGTTCACAAGGTGAAGCAGGAGTGAGGCAGGAGTTTGGGAGACACGAGGCACCACAAAGTGGATTAGAGCGCGGCAGATGAGAGAGCGGAGGTAAGAGAGGATCAGGGACAAAGCAGGGAACAGAGAGATGAGAAAAACTGAAGAGGGTTTTTTTTTTGGAAAATTTCAGGAAAAGACACAACACTGGGTTTCCCTTCACACCAGTGTCCCGCTAATCTACTTAGAAATAAGCTCACATCAAAACCACGGCAGTGCATGCTGCACCAAAGTATTATTCATTTCACAGCACTTTGAGAAAAGCATTCAGTGGAATCTTTGTTATGTTAAACTACATTACCGTGATAAGTTCAAATATTTTAAACAAGCCAAGAATCTGTTTTCTCCTCCCTGAAGCTGGAGTTTCTTCATATGGAGACTAGAAAAATGTCATGGTCAGTGTACTTGAACAAGTAATATGATATAACGTGAAAGCTTCATCTTTGACCGAAGAAATCATATTGGTTTCTTAGACTGACTTCAGTGTAAAGCTATTTCACTTAGTCACAATGAGAGGACACCAACCACACTTGACTCTCTGCCCTTTAGTCACGGCTGAAATGCCTGTACTTACAAGTACACGCAATACATGAATATCCTTATGTCGTACCTGCGTTTGCCTGGTCACTGGCATACAAAGTAAATCCCACTCATTAGTTCAGCAAGAGCACTCAGTCCTGAGTTTCTCAAACATGTTCTCAGACATGTTTCATTTGAATTTACATTAGCCTCCCTATATTTGGCCATATGGAGATAATTTGACTCTTAACATATAAAAAAAGAGTTATATATGAGGGATGTACATATAAACAAAACAATATATATCTTGAGTTAAAATATGTCATAATTTAGACTTAGACTTAGACAGACTTTATTGATCCATGAGGGAAATTGCCACAGTAGCTGAAATAGTAATCTTAAAATAAACCACAACAAAATAATAAATGTGAATAAATAATCAGAATATGAATCAGGATATACAGTACATGTACTCTGGCATATACATATCTGGGAATATGTACACATTTACAGTATAAAATACAAAGATGCATTTGAGTAATTCTAACTTGCCAAGTAAAGAAATTTGCCAATGGAATCAGATTTTTCACCTTATTTCAAGTATTTTGTAGCCCCTTAAGCTCAATAGAGCTCAATTGGGCTCTGCGCTTTCAGATACAGCTACTGGCATACACGTGTTTCACGCAGCAAAATATTCCAAAGTTGCACTTGTGCCAAATTGGCAGCAAGATTCACTTTTTTTTAAATATAATACATGTATAATGTTTCAGTGGTTTGATCTATTGGCATTCTGCAGCTGCAGGGGCCTCAAATAATGTGGATTTGACCATTTCTTCAGTTGCTTCTTTTGATGTAAATATGTGTTGTTGTTTTTTTCAGGCAGAAATTAGATTTTTTTCCATTACAGTGTCAACCAGTATATTTTTGCTCTGTTTTCACTCCAGCAGTAAGCCCCAAGGTCCTTTTATTTACCAAGATTAGCCATGTACACCTACCAGATGCTGAGAAAAACCTCATTGAATACATACAGTATATAGCATTTTCGAGAAAAAAAAGGCCCCAAACAATAAGAGTGCAATAAGAAATTGCATCTTATTTTGGGCTCAATACGATGTATTTTCCTGTTCCAAGTGCAAAAACACTCATCCCATTGGCAGATAAATTTACTTACCTGCTCAAATCCTAACTATCCACCCCACTCACTGTGTGTTCTTACAAGCTGCTGTAACAAGTGAATTTCTCCATTGTGAGCTCCATGAAATCTTATCTTAAATCCCTGATAGACAGATAGTAATGTAATAATATCAAGCTCTTACATTGAGGGCTGCTCTGCACGGCACATTGGGTGTTGCAGGTGGAGTTGAGCTTGTTGACCACTCCGGTGATGCTCTCCACTCGCTGGTCCACCATGGCCTGCACGTTGTCCATATTGAGTAGGTTGAGCCCCTCCAGTCGCCCCTGTAACGCCGAGATCTGGCTCCTGGCATTGCGCAGGCTCGTAGACATCCTATTCAGCTTCACCTGGAAAGGACCACAGCGAAGGGAAGGAAATGATCTTTGCGAGCAGAATATTAAGCAGGGAGATTACTCGAGCCGCCAGCCTCTTCATTGTTTCAATTAGGAATTTCAGAAGAGAAACAAGGCTGAGTGATGCCTGGCTGCCTGCCAATGAAGTGGTAAGAGACACGCGTTTACCAGCCACAGCTAAAATCTTACCGTCATTTGGCTGCTGTCTGATACGGATTCCCGCCCTGTTTACAGAAACAGGAATGTTCCCCTGTGGACTGGTGCCATGCAGGACTTTGCAGGACTTTACAGCTCTTTGCATCTATTCACTGCACATTCCAGTTGACTACATTTGAATGGCCGTATTTATGTAACTTTGGAGGCTGTTTATAAAGCACATTTCACATCTCTTTGTTTAGATTACCCTCCTCTACAGTTACAAGTATGACGTTAATGCAATTACACATTAGTTCAGCAAAGTAGAGACGGCCGTACTTCTGGCATTGGCATTTTAGATTTTTCTTTGTTTTTTAATTGTTGATTATAATACTTTGGTTTAGATTTTGATTTGAGTTAGGACCTGCACAATTAATGAAAGACTGACACACACAATCCTTTGCAAAAAACATATTTAAAAACATGTTCGGTGAACGGAATCTTGAATTTAACACATCAATCACAAATCTAATGTCAATACTTTAATGTGGCTTATTCGCATGAATGTCTTTCCCAGAAAACTCATTGTATTTTGTCCAATTACTGAAAAAAGATAATTATTTGTAACATAAGATAGTAGAATAGTCCCTTTTTATCGGTAAAATACAGAATTATTCTAATATTTCCTTTTTCACACTTGTTGGAGATTTTTATTGTCTTAGCAAGATAAATCTTCTTACCTGCATTTCCAGCAGAGAGCTCGGGTTGGGAGTCAGTTTTCCATAAATTGGGACTTGTCCAGCCCCGGCAGTATCCTGGGCTCCAGGGACAGTCCCATCGCCACGCTCCTCTTGGCTAGAGCCACCAAGCAGGTCCTGTCCTGACAAATCCACTCTGTGCACCTCCTCTGCATCTCTCTGGACCTGTGCCTGACCCTGGTCGGCTTGCTGATGTCCCCGCGTGCCTCGACACTCTTGGCAGCTGCTTTTCAGCTTGTTGACCTGCTCTTTGAGGCTTTGCAGCTCTTTTAGAGTTTTCTCCAGGAGCCTGAACTGCTTGGGCAACTGGATGGTCAAAGGAGGCAAGGTGAGATGATAGGGGCAATCTTCCAGGTCCTCCGTTCCAGCTCCTGAACTCCCACACTGGCTCGAGGGTCTTAATTTAATGGGACATGAGGCTGTAATGCCTGACTCAGATCCCATAGGGTATGATCCCCGAACGTCCCATCTCTGGTGCGAGTTAACGGGGAAGTCCGCTGCCCGGCTGCTGCCTGGTATTAGAGCGGCTGTTACCAAGACTGTGGCAAAGATGCAAACAGCTACTGTCCTCATTTTTGTATGCAAACTGAGTAAAAGTTAATGAATCTCCAAAAATTCCTCCGTTGACTTCAGCGTTGTAAAAAGAAGTGTAAGCTGCTGCAGATTAGAAGTCTAGAAGCATATAGATGTAAGTCCAGTGTCCGCATACGAGTGCAGTCTGCAGGAGGCAGAGCGCGCTGGGGAACTGCCGCTGCCTCAGATAGCTGTGTCATTAATATCAGGGCGAGAGAGAGAGGCAGGGAGGGAGCGAGGTATGGTGCTGTAGAAGGGAGGGGCACTACTATTGCGTAATGCAAAACACCATATCCCCACACAAAAAAGGAGATGCAGGCAGATTATGTGAGTGGGGAGAGAAAGTAAGAGAGGCGCAGTGGCTGCAGTCAGGTGCTTCGTTGTTCATTTCCCGAAATGATTTAGTTCAGAGGAACTCTCCACTTCACAGTGCAAGGGCAATGTGCTTTGTCTCTTTCCTGTTTTTATGGTTTGGTGACTCGCTGCTGTATGACCTTAACCAGATGAGATCTGAACTACTGAGCAACAGTAGGTTAGGCACAACAGAGCCATATATACTATATTCCGCTAGGAGTAGCATTTGTTAGAATCTGTGTAGGTTCTCAGTCATACAGGAGTTGTCCATTGTAGGCAAAGATTCTTCAGTTTTCATCTATACTCTGTAGTTCAACTACAGATGAAGACTGAAGAATGTTTGCCTACTATTTGATAGAATGTTAAATTTCAATTGTGGGTGTTTGTGTAAGCTCTCAGTTGTACAGCTTTCCATTGTAGTAAATGTTTTAAAAGGTTTTATCATCTGTCCTGGGTTTTTTGGACAACAATTGTGGATGATTACTGTGTTGGTAGCGGCTATTTGTCATAGAGTATGACAAATAACCGCAGTGGTTTTGCTTGCTCAAACTTAAATTAAGCTTTCAGCAGTACTACAGTTTTCAGGACAGCACAGGGTGAAAGGGGATGAAGAGAGACTTACAATTGTTGGAGCTGGGACTCCCACCCACAACACTGAGGCGAGAACAGTGTTTCACCATATGTGCTGCAGCCATAACCTATTGACTATGTACAGTATATTATGGACTTTATTAACAGCGAAAACAACATGCATATAATGTGTCATCCATCAAACCAGTGATTTTATAATGTCAATGACTTACATTTATTAAGCCACAAATGAACTCACTGAATGTGTTTACTCATGAAAATCGTAACAAATATTAACTTAGCATATCATCTGTATTTTGTGGCCCAACTGCAGACGGTTAATAATTCAGTGGCAGAATTTCTCAGACGTCTTGAGTCATATTTTCAGAGAGGCGGCACAGTTTCAGATAATTGATCTCATCCTCACAAGTGGCTCTCTGCCCTGATGGAGGAATCTGGCACAAAAGAAAATACAGAGACACAAAAACCTCCCATAACAAAGCGATTCAATCTCGCTGTTGGCTCAACTTCAATTCCAACAGTCAATATGAGGACATGAACACATACACTGAGCCATGGCGGTCCTCTCCATCACTGAGTGCGGCGCAGCGTCCTATAGAGCCAGTCATTATTTTTCTCCCCGAGGGTGCAGGGTATTAAAGTCTACAGCTGCTGTTTGGTCCACCCTCCACATATTTTATGCACAGGTCTGCAGTGCACATATTTTACACTGGCGCTTGAGGCAGAGAGACAGGTGTGTATGCTCCCTCTGCTCCTGTTGTGGGTCCACGCCTTTCAATGATTGTGTCCAACTCACACATAAAATACAGTCTGCTCTGTGTGTGAAGTTTCTGCAGACTGAGTAGGAAATATTTTGGCAAAGTTTTGAATACCTTTGAGACATGTTTTGACGGCTTTTGTTGGATGAATTCAGGGCTGAAAGTCCATTGCGCCGGTTTGACATCTGTTTTTGAGAAAGTAAACACACAAAAAATACACAGAGTTTTCAAAGATTGGATACAAAGTACCTCCTGAGAAAACTTGTATTCTCGGGTTAAAGGAAAGCGCTTCATATTTGTCACATGTGTCCAACAAGGTGCATTAAACTGTTAAAGGGCGTGTATCCCCCATGACACATGGAAACACCATCATAGCCTCATAGTCTTCCTACCGATCAAAAGGTCTGTCCTTTCCCCATCTTTTCAACTATATGTAAGTTGATTTGAGCCACAACAACACAATAACAATGGCCACAAACTTTTATCGAGCCTTAAAGGACTAGTTCAGCGCTTTTACATGCTTACATATGTTCTAACCTGGGCTTAGCTTTTACATGCTTACATATGTTCTAACCTGAGCTTAGCTTTTACATGCTTACATATGTTCTAACCTGGGCTTAGCTTTTACATGCTTACATATGTTCTAACCTGGGCTTAGCTTTTACATGCTTACATATGTTCTAACCTGGGCTTAGCTTTTACATGCTTACATATGTTCTAACCTGGGCTTAGATGAGGCGATGCGTGGCTGCCTCGTCTTTGTGCGTGGCGTCTGTCCCATAAAACGACCAAAGACGGTGTTAGCATTTTGACTCTACAGTA